>JAVTVY010006513.1:0-38850 GCA_036873755.1 Hanleya hanleyi
AACTGATAACACAAGCTTACATCCACTGTATATATTTACACTGCCGCAGGGCTCGAATTATGCTTTGCCGCAAGTCTTTGAATTCTATTACAAATCATTGATATTAATTGACATTACACTGTAAGGTAATAATATACCCCCGAGACCAGGGCATTATTACCACATATATATGCAGACAATCTGAGCCTATTAACTCCTCCTTGGGTCAACGCCGTGAGGGCCGAAATCGGGCCGCCGAAGACGTGAGGTCTGCCGAGCCGAAGACGGGTCGCCGAAATCGGGAGGTCTGCCGAGCCGAAGACGGGTCGCCGAAGTCGGGCCGCCGAAGACGTGAAGTCTGCCGAGCCGAAAGGGGTCGCCGCCGAATTCGGGCCGCCGAATTCGGGTCGCCGAAGACGTGAGGTCTGCCGAGCCGAAAGGGCTGCCGCCGAAGACGCTGTGATGTGCTGTACGGACCGACGCCGCCGAAGGGCTACTGCTAGGAGAGGCAGTGATACGGAGAGGATTCCAGAGACGATTAATAACGCTTAGATGAACTGGGCCATGTAACCTTAGACACGGTAGACGTTCCATACAGTCCGGGGCTACGCCTACGACCGGAGAGGAACCAGAGACGCCGTACCATACCACGACGAGAGCCAGTCTGGACGAGACTGGGCCGTGACGCGTCATAGATAGGGTCTCTTGTATATATTGTATATAATTAGTCTTTCTCTTAAGATAAAGATAACACTTAACGATAACTACCTCTAGAGTAGGGATCTTTATTACAGGTATTGTGCGCGTACAGAGCGGTGTACCTTGCAGAATACAATATTATTACTATATTATTGCCTTGGTTGTTTCTACAGGTCCCCCCATCCTACCTCCTCGATCCAGACAAGGTGACAGGTTGAATCGGATCTTCCTCGTTGGCCAGTTCCAGTCATACGAGACTGCGTTCACATCAGCCTGACAATTTGTCACAGGGGCCTGAGACCAGGCCGCCTCAAGTCTCGTGTACACCGCAAGGATAGACGTTTTCTGACCGCTCGAACGTCACAATTCCATACTGCCTGATTTTGTACAGAAGTCCATCTCTCCATACCATGTCAAACGCCTTACGAAGATCCACAAAACATGCATAAATGGGTTTGTGTTTGCTTTTGTATGTCTGAATAATAGTATTAAGTATAAACAAATTATCTGTGGTTCTGTAATCTTTTCGGAAA
Source organism: Hanleya hanleyi (assembly GCA_036873755.1). Classification (NCBI taxonomy): domain Eukaryota; kingdom Metazoa; phylum Mollusca; class Polyplacophora; order Lepidopleurida; family Hanleyidae; genus Hanleya; species Hanleya hanleyi. The sequence goes on from JAVTVY010006513.1 coordinate 1,212, forward strand.
CCACACTGGGACACATCAAGTAAAGTGTTTTGCTCCAGATGGTCTGTAATGCGTTTATTAATGACAGATAAGAAAAGCTTGCATAAGCAGCTTGATAAGGCTATACCCCGATAGTTATTAACATCAGATGTGTTTCCTTTCTTGTGTATTGGAACAATGTAAGATAATTGCCAGCTAGTAGGGAAATTTCCACTGCGCAAGATGGTGTTGAAAAGATAAACAAGGTGATCCAGGTATACAGTGCTAACACATTTCAACATTTCATTTATAATTTTGTCAGGACCAGGACTTTTGTTATTTTTCAACTTTTTGACTGCCAGCTGTATTTCAGATGCTGTTATACTGTAATCTAAGTCACCCTGTTCATCAACTGGTGTAGCGTGGACAGAGTGGGAGATGTGTTTTTGAAGTGGTGTGTTGGGGGAGTCTGGATTTAATCCAAGGAAGTAATTCCTCCATTCATGCAAAGAGATGTTATTGTCAGTATTTGTGACCGGCATCAGTTGTTTAACAATATTCCAGTACTGCTTAGGATCTGTATTACTCAGGTTGTTGATTTTACTAAGCAGCTGCTCTTTGAATTGTTTTTCTTTATATCGTACATGTTTTTTGTATGCTTTTTTATCAGCATAGAAGGTGGGCAGTAATGTCCTATTATTAGGATCCCTTTTCAATTTGTGGCGGCTTTTATGCAGTTTTTGTTTCAATTGCCTACATTGGTAATCAAACCATTTACATCTAGAACGCTTCTTCAGTACTTTTTTCTTCAGACTAGAAGAAGCAGCGGTCAAGACACCAGTAGTGAATATATTCACTGCTTTATCCATGTCATCAGCAGCTAGGTTGAAGTTTGTCAACAAAAACTGATGAAAATATGACTGAATGACAGGCAAATGCAAGGCTTCTAAGAACTCTGTTTTTGAGACAGATTGCCACAAAAAGTGGCCCTTCTGTAAATTAGATGTGAACGATTTTCTGTTTTTGTGTGATATTTTGTGAAAGGTTTTGCCAATCTTCAGCATGATTTGACAGTGGTCAGAGAGTGGACTCAGAGGGCTTACATGAAAAGTAAAGTTATCACCACATTCAGCATACAGGCTTGGAGAGACTATACAATAATCAACAGTGCTAGCACCATTATATTCATAACAAGTGTAGTTACCCAGTAGGTCGCCAACAGTTCGACCATTCACAATTTTTAGGCCTGTGCTTAGACATAAATTAATTAAAGCACGACCAAATGTGTTGACAGTACTATCCATATTGTTTCTTTGTGGTAGAGTAATATCCCCCTGATACAGATCGTCAAGTGGGGAATAGATGTCATCAGACGTAACTAATGGTTGGTCAGTTAATGACCCTGTGCGAGCATTCAGATCCCCTCCAAGAATGACATGACCTTGATTAAGGAAGTAAGATATATCATTTTCTAATTGAATAAAGGGATCATTTTGTGCAGTCTTCCATAAAGATGAGTTATGTGGTGGCAGATATGCAGCACAAATGAATACATCTTTACTGGAATTGCAGCAGTGTTTATCTAGCTTAATCCAGACATAATGATCAGATTTCTGTACAACGCAGATGTTGTTTACTAGGTTGGATTTATAATATATCACAATCCCACCACGAATTTGGCCTTGCTCTTTTCTTGTAGGCCTTTGTCTTAGTATTGAAACAGTCTCATAACCAGCAACTGTAATATCAGCAACACAACTAGGAACCCTAGAGTCATACCAAGATTCTAAAATACAAATAATATCTAAACCAGACAGAGCATGTATAAACAAATCTTTGAAATTGAGACTATTACCGAATACACTAGGCAATCCCTGAATATTCCAAAAAGACAACGATAATTGCATTGGTAATCAAAAAGATTAATGTTGGCACTGGAGATCATGAAGCCTTAATTATTAATAGATATTATTTGAACCAAGAAATAATGTTAACAATCTTGTACTGGTACCCAAAACTGAAATGAGTTGTCAGTTTATACGAATAATTGGTATACATGTAATTTGATTCACATGATTCTATTCTTTGACATACATGTATCATTGAGATCATAACATGTAAGGAATTATCAGTGAATCAACATAGTATTCCACAAAATCTATGAGATGAATGAGCTGAGGCATCCCCATGACAGGAAGCCCAGCCTCTCGCCCACCAGACCTACAACCATCAAACACTACCCGGACTTAGGAGTTGCGGGTCCAGCAGCACGAGGCAGCCAGGCACCCCAACCACAGTGATGCCCAGATTCACACACAACACAGACATGTAGTTGTCTAGATCTACTGTCAGACTTGTGTGACAGGTGTTAATATCGGGATGTTGTCAATTGACACTCTTTGACAGTTAAACCGTACATTTTCAGCACGAGTTAATTTATACAATTGATGAAAGTATGTGTGATATCTGCTATCATAATTGTATATTGGTGTGGTTAAATTACTGATTTACATATAGGAGTAAAATTACTGATTTACATGTAATAATATCAGACTCTAATCAAAATAGGAGCATAGGAGTGTCTAGCAATCTCAAGTCACTACACTAATTAGATGATCAACCGTGACAACACCCTGTCTGAATACCATTTGGCACTTCACAAAACCTGTCAAACAACAGGTGTACTCTTAAATGTGCAGTCTGCTAGATACTGAATAGTTACTAATAGAGTTCCTAACACTGAACAACTTGTGGGTATTGTGAAGGAAACCACGGACCAAAGCAATGTCTAGGGCTTGCCATTGATAATCCATAGTTTGGGTACATATAGCCCATATTAGTCCAGTTCTGCATTTTGTCTGTTGGCCATGGATATGCGGTTGAAAAGCCTGGTGGACACATGGCTGGAGAAGGATTGGTTGTCAGCGGGATATAAGCTGATGACTGTTGTGTTCCACACACACCAGTTGGTCGGGAGATGGCCGGATCACCTGCAGGAGTCTCCTGAGCTGATGTTGTTGGCGGTAGCTGAACAGACGAGTGACCAGCCCTCCCACGTTGCTGTATACTGTGGTCATCCTGACTGCTCTCTACCCGAGGTGCAGGCGAGGTGGAATGCTGTACGATTACTGTACCAGTTTCCTTCTTCCCATTGGAATTGGAATTCAGACCTGACTGTGGTACATAACTGCCAATTACAGTCGCAGCTGGGGCACACTGCAACTTTCCGTGAAAGTGGAGTCTCTGGATGAGGAACAACTGACGTGCCAGCTTCGCACACCCGCGTTGACTAAGATGGGTCAGATCATTAAAGTAATTCTTTACAGGAATGCCAGTCTTGTTGGTGAATGCCTTTGTGGAATTCCAGAAAAATGTAGTTTTGTCATCACAAAGGCGGAGCAACTGACCATTCAGAAAGTTGATGGTAGCGTTGTAGACCCATGTGACCCAGTCGAGGAAGAATTCCACATATCACAATTTTAGCTGCTGGAAATTTGCGTTTGCAGAGATCAACTAATTTAAACACATCATCTCTGGTGTCATTGCCAATTCGGCTACCACAGTTATTTGATCCAACTGCTGGCGTCAGCAGTTGCTGTCGTGGGACGTCGGATAGGAGCGACACAATGTCCTTGAGCTTTGCTCCACCTCGTGAGATAATTTGCGTCTCATAATCTTGACATAGGCGTGTAGCATCTAAGTCATGGAATCTCCGATAACGAGATGGGTGGTACTGCATTGACTTTGCATTTTGAGCTTTTTTTTGGCTTTTTTGTTGAGCGGACACAGTCTGCTGATGAACTAGGCCTGGTATTCTGTGAGTTGTTAGGACTGGTCTGTTGTGCTGATGGGGTAGATTTACTGTCACTTGACAGAGTTTCTGTGCTGCAGGTTCCTGTTTCTTGTGAAGAGGGATGAGCAGTGAGACTGCTGCAAGTGATCTGCTGTAGTTTAGCTTGTAACGCATGGACTTCACCAGTTTGTTCCGTGTATGTAGGCCATCAAGTGCAGCATTGGCTAACTGCAATTTCTCCTCAAGCTTCTTTCGTTCTGTAGCCTGTTGACGTTCTCCAACAGTCTTCACTTTCATATCAAAAGCATTTTTTGTTTGAGTTTTGGTGTCTAATAGACAATCCATTAGCTTTTTTTCAGTTTCTTTCAGCCTCTTGGCGTTTCCAGTTGCTTCAATAGAAGAGCAAAGTTCATTCAACACGGATGTCATTGTCTCCATTTTTGTCTCTAATGTTCTGACAGCCAAGAAAAGTTGGGCTATGCTCGGAACACCTGGCGAGGCTGCTTTGCTGCGCCCACTACCAGATTTTGCGGTTGCATTTCTTGGTGACCGTTTTGGAGGGCTACGTTTAGCTACATTTATCTTATAAGAAATCTTAGGAGCGACTGGAGTTTCTGACTGTACAGCAGCTATTTGCCTAGCTTGGTCTGCATTACCAAGAATAGGACTTGATGTCCGATCTAAGCTTGTAGGTTCAGTGGGAGCAGATTCTGACGAGACAACTGAGGTCACCAGTTGTGCTAACAGATCCCTAATGTGATCCTGGTCACCATCTACAGTCTCCGAAGTTGATTCATGAAGTAAGTTAACAGCTTGGGGTGGCACTGCTGTGGAATCAGCAGTACATGTATCTGATGATGCCTCAAGCTGTACAGGCTCCGTGGACATGGTGGAGGTAGCGGGTAGTGTACTATAAGTGATGTTTATTGATTTGTCCGTCTCTGTAACAGATGGCGCTGGTCTACAATTATCGAGTTGCGAATCACTAAACTGGAGTGCCTTCTGTAACTGTGGGCTGGATATGCTCTGCGCAACAGCAGTACCGGTACACATATCTGCTGTGTTTTGTGTTGGGGGAACAAAGTGGCTGGACAGTGCTAGGTGTTTGTCCCCAAAGACAGCAGACATTTCAGTGGTATTTGCATTTCCCCCCGCCCCTAGCTGGAAGAGTGCAGGCAGTTCTTTCAGAACCCAAGTGGGGGTGCGATACACTGTGATCACACAGATCTTTTCTTGCTGCCCTGCTACATGTAGTTGGAATCAAATTACCTAGGGCAGGACATTCCACCCACTCTACCAGGAAGTTGGCGTCATTTTTCTGGCATGTCCAGTAACGGGTATGAATGACCCTCCTGATACTTTCAAAGGTTTCAACATTGAAGTAGATCAGACAACAGTTCTTCGATCGCCAGGTAATCCACATGCTTTCTTCCTGGTTTGATGTTTGTAGTTTACGTTTAAGAACCTTTGGGACATTAACTCTGAAGTTTCGGATTTCAGTTCGTTTTGTTCTGTTATCCTGGCCGTCTGACCAGCCAGACTGCGTGTGACGGGAATTGGACACTACATCATCCCGTATGTTGCGGGCCGATGAGAGATTCTTAGTTGCCGTGTTTTTGCTGGGATCTCTCACACCCGGCGATTGCGGCTGTTTGCCACGGGTTTTCATGATGCTCAGTCAGTGCACAACATCATTGTTCAAAACACATACGATTACATTGCGAATAAAATAACTTTCGGAATGGCCAAAACACGTTTTGGCGCTCACCGGAACCGGAAGTCATGACAGATGCAGTTGCTTTTATACATGGAGTGAATTAGAAGAACAAGAGATATTTATCCATCTTTATTTATTTGTGTTACAGCGAGATAGAGAGATGTGATGATATCCATGCCTATATGTCAACATTGAATAAAAGATACCAAAATTCTGGTGTTGGTTGTCTGTCTGTCTGTTCTCGAGATCTCTGGTACAGGATCAGCATATTAATAAAAAGGGTGAATCTGTGTATGGCGGAATAAGACGTTATCGTGTTATCTCCAACACCCTACGTTTTTCATGTACTGAATACTGGCATAGACCATTCGCATTTTAGACTTCACTTGAAGCTTAGCGACGGCTTTGTCGCCACAATATTAAACCGGAATTTAAAAGTTTGAGTGTCGACACAACGGAAGACATAGACCATACCAGTATTTAAAAACTTGGCTGTCGGACACAAGAGAACGTATAATTACACCAGCATTTGAAACTTGGTTGTCCGACACAAGCGAGAATAACTAGCCTATTTTTATGTATACTATGATTTATTCTTCCAATTTAGTACTAATATTGTTATACGAATTAGGCCTTTGGATTATGGAGGGCGAAAATTCTTTTAAGGATGACGGCTGAATATTGACGGATTACGGATGACGGATTAAACGCTTGTATACACAAGTATCGGACGCTATGTATTTGATCAAATTTCCTGATAGAGTCAGTTCTTGTTTTGATTTCTACATATGGAATAAATTTTAGATCAAGTTTTTTCCACTGAAACCAATAACAATCAATCAAGAGTTTAAGATTCGATCAGTGGTTGCATGGTTATGTTACGTATTGTGATTATTGGTTTCCAATGTACATGATTATAAGTGGGATTCAGTCTTATTTAGAAGGGAATGGACTTTCAAGCTAGCTAGGACTCTTTATGAATTAATTCAGAATGAATGTCGTCCTCCCTACTAGGACGATGAGATCAATATCCCTTTGAGTGGGTGTCCTTTCACACGGATATCCTGGTTCCCCCTGACACTTCAATCTCCCCTTCTCTCATATTGTACATGTATCAATATCCCTATGAGTGGGTGTCCTTTCACACGGATATCCTGGTCCCCCCTGACACTTCAATCTCCCCTTCTCTCATATTGCACATGTATCAATATCCCTATGAGTGGGTGTCCGTTCACACGGATATCCTGGTTCCCCCTGACACTTCAATCTCCCCTTCTCTCATATTGCACATGTATCAATATCCCTATGAGTGGGTGTCCGTTCACACGGATATCCTGGTTCCCCCTGACCCTTCAATCTCCCCTTCTCTCATATTGTACATGTATCAATATCCCTTTGAGTGGGTGTCCTTTCACACGGATATCCTGGTTCCCCCTGACACTTCAATCTCCCCTTCTCTCATATTGTACATGTATCAATATCCCTTTGAGTGGGTGTCCTTTCACACGGATATCCTGATTCCCCCTGACACTTCAATCTCCCCTTCTCTCATATTGTACATGTATCAATATCCCTTTGAGTGGGTGTCCTTTCACACGGATATCCTGGTTTCCCCTGACCCTTCAATCTCCCCTTCTCTCATATTGTACATGCATCAATATCCCTATGAGTGGGTGTCCTTTCACACGGATATCCTGGTTCCCCCTGACCCTTCAATCTCCCCTTCTCTCATATTGTACATGTATCAATATCCCTTTGAGTGGGTGTCCTTTCACACGGATATCCTGGTTTCCCCTGACCCTTCAATCTCCCCTTCTCTCATATTGTACATGCATGAACACGGATATCCAGGTTCCCTGATTCAGAGTGAGTGGGTGTCCTTTCACACGATATCCTGGGTACATGTATCAATATCCCTTTGAGTTGTCCTTTCACTATCCTGATTCCCACTGCCACTCAATCTCCCCTTCTCTCATATTGTACATGTATCAATATCCTTTACAAGATTCCCCTGCCATTCAATCCCCCTATATTGTACATGTATCAATATCCCTTTGAGTGGGTGTCCTTTCACACGGATATCCTGGTTCCCCCTGACCCTACAATCTCCCCTTCTCTCACATTGTACATGTATCAATATCCCTTTGAGTGGGTGTCCTTTCACACGGATATCCTGATTCCCCCTGACACTTCAATCTCCCCTTCTCTCATATTGTACATGTATCAATATCCCTTTGAGTGGGTGTCCTTTCACACGGATATCCTGATTCCCACTGCCACTTCAATCTCCCCTTCTCTCATATTGTACATGTATCAATATCCCTTTGAGTGGGTGTCCTTTCACACGGATATCCTGGTTCCCCCTGACCCTTCAATCTCCCCTTCTCTCATATTGTACATGTATCAATATCCCTTTGAGTGGGTGTCCTTTCACACGGATATCCTGGTTCCCCCTGATTCAATCTCCCCTTCTCTCATATTGTACATGTATCAATATCCCTTTGAGTGGGTGTCCTTTCACACGGATATCCTGATTCCCACTGCCACTTTCTCCCCTTCTCTCATATTGTACATGTATCAATATCCCTTTGAGTGGGTGTCCTTTCACACGGATATCCTGGTTCCCCTGCCCTTCAATCTCCCCTTCTCTCATATTGTACATGTATCAATATCCCTTTGAGTGGGTGTCCTTTCACACGGATATCCTGGTTTCCCCTGACCCTTCAATCTCCCCTTCTCTCATATTGTACATGTATCAATATCCCTTTGAGTGGGTGTCCTTTCACATGGATATCGTGTTTCCCCCTGCCACTTCAATCTCCCCTTCTCTCATATTGTACATGTATCTCATTCTACAAGCTCTTCCCATGTTTCACATTATACTTGTAAAAATAAAAGGGTGTGTTATTGGTTAATCTAAATTAGTATTGTGTCCCTTTGATAATTTGGTATATTATTTTGGAGCATGCATACATAATTTTAATAATGAAATTTTAATAATAAGAGTGTGAGAGAGAGAGAATTAAGGTTAATAGTAATAATAAGAGGTCTGTATTATAGGTTATTATAGTCGGGTGTGCCCAGTTTATTACATTTGCCAAATGACCCTTGTATACCGCTAGATGTAGTTCTGTTTACAGTAAGCTGAAATTATCAATTATTGAAACACATAATTATGCATTCCCAGCGAAAACTAGGCTATATTATTAAATTCCTTGATCCAGTTTATTTCGGGATGCTATATATATATATATTTGTTCCCCAAGAACAGTTGAAATATGCCGCATCAATGTATACAAGATAATCTACAAGGTAATACATGCAGGCATCCTTCGCCTTGAGCTTATTGCTTCGAAATTTTAAAACTTTAAAGTAAATCGGGAGAAGTCCCAGGTATATTCATTATCTCTTATCACGCCTCGTACATGTTGTATAGTTCTATTCTATGATGGTTATTTTTCAACCTGTCAAACAGGTTTTCACTAACGGAGGAGCGGTTCGTCGAACGGGCATTGACATATCCCCTAATTTCCTGTTAATTCAGACGCAAAAAAACTGGGAATTATTTAACTCTGGTAACTTCAAAATACTAAAACAACGGCACTCCTGAAAAAAAAGATTTCCGGACAAATAAGTTACTTATGTATGTATATATATATATTTGTGATTTTGCTATTACGCTGTGCATGTTTATGCAAATCTTGGAGAATCGGTGTCCTATCGGCGCTCCCTAGCTTTATATGCCGGTTATTTTATATTTTTCATATCGGTTGGGACCGTTGATGGGATACTTATCACGATTATTTATAACCATTACTCGTGCTGTATATATATTTTATTCAAATAATTTTCATACAACTCCATAAAAGTATATATTGAAAAACAAATTATTGCACTGTAATGTGGTGCATCGCACCAAATTGTTCATATACCTGCACGTTCAAACACATATTCCAGATTGATGTATTTTTGTTACTGTTTGACAAAATTAGGCCACCTCTGTTCTCAAAACTGTACATGTTATGACCTCTTATGTCACAACGTGACCAGGGTGAAATAAAGTTAAATTTGACGCCATCTCCGATATCACGTGACAACCCCGCCTTCGGGAAGTTTGGATTCCATTCCTAACTTCTCGAATATATTGCTTCGTTGATCTCCGTTGTGCTAGTCCCGCCAATTGATATACGTCAATATATGGGAAACAACATGTATTTCAATCCGCTTAAAAGTTACCGGTCGAGTCCGTGCCTGCAGATATCATGAGATTCACTGCACATCATGCGTTCATACACTTCTGGTATGTTGGATTGCTTATGTAACCTCGTGAAAGAGTAATCAACGTAAATACCAACTTGCTGGCCAATCACGGATCTTTATTCCATTTACCTGCAGACAGGAGAGACAAAAATTGGTTTAGCATGCAGAACAACGACACGCACGAAAGCAACAGTGATGGCGGACAAAGAGCGCACTCCACAGTTGCAATCAACATGCGTCCAAGAGAAATCTACATGTAAACCAAAACCTAGCTTCCTGGCTGCTATCTGCTGCAAGATATCATTATTACATTCGAAAATATAATTTCGTTAACTGTGTTTAGGTTGGAGAATGACAAGAAAATAATACGAAAATACTGACTACGGAAATACTGATTAGCTGTGGCACGAATACAAATTCGAGGACCCACACTTTCCCCAACAATAAAATGTGGCTACATTTTTTTTTTACAGTTCTGATGTTCCTTTGGCGACAACTTGCCAACAGCCATTTCTGGAGTGCATAGTCTATCCAAGTTCATCCGGTAACCCTCCACAATATTCCCATGCCAGTTTGAGAATTACAAACTCAGTCTTTCTCTCTGAATGACGTAGGCACGAGACACTGTCCGCTGGGCCCTAGCAGACAATATCTCTATGGGACAAGTAGAGCTAGTGTAACACCATCACAGATGAACTGCTTGACATATCACACTCAGTTCTCGAATCACGACACGGCACACATGTGATATCACATGATTTTGATTAAGATACAGTTCACATCACTCACTACATGTCTGTTTCTTACTGGAATGCATCCATGAACAGGAAACACATATCACTGAACAGGAACCACAGAATAACAGGAACCACGGAATACATCGATACCGGCTGCCCTACTGGTGGTACCATCACCGGGTATAGGTTATACGTGACCCATGGTACAAACTGATTTCTCACAAACAAACCGTTTGTCCCTATGCCAGTGCGCTGGAGCTCTGGCTGTCCCATTTGAGGGTAGGTGAACATGTTGGGAGGCCTCCGATTTCTACACGGATATCTGCCTCCAGACGCTGGAAATTTGACTTCTTCATACTGGTCTGTTTCATCCGCATTTGGACTGCCAGTCTCATCACCATTCGTCCCTGATGCAACAGGCTCTTCATAAGGAGATGGTGATTCCCCTATTATCTCAGGATGGTTCATCGGGGTCTCCCCTAGTTCACTCGTAGGTGTGTCACTGTGTTGGGTTGTTCTACCCGGAGTGAAGACAGGAGCTTTCATGTTCCATGATCGAGTTTGACGAGGATACCGACCCTGGGCTTGGAGTGGGACAGGAACCAGATCGTCCAATTCGTCATCATCATCTGGTGTCTGCGAATTTAACAGAGCTCCAGGAGTCACAGGTAGGTGTCTCTTAATCTTTTGTTACCTGGTTGCCTCTACTGGATGTTGAGGCTTCTCCAAAGGTAAGCTATCACATGGCATAAGCATATTACGATGCAACACCCTAGTTCTCCCGCTGCCGGATTCGGGCTTAACCTCAAACACTGGGTTGTCCCCAACCTGTTTGACTACAATGTAGATATCCTTTTCCCAGTGGGCACGTAGCTTCCCTGGGCCCCCTCTTGGAGTGAGATTACGAACTAGAACTCGATCACCCGGAAGGAGATTGGTACAATAAACATGCCGATCATGGTGCTTCTTATTGTAAGCAACGCGCTTGAATGACTCTTTTGTTGCTCGCGCATATGCATCGTTCATTTGTTCCTGCCATTTTCCGACAAAGCCAGTGTGAGTCTCAAAACTGGCATCCCGCGATAAACCAAACAGTAAGTCAATAGGTGATCTGGGCGACCTTCCATAGAGCAGGAAGAATGGTGAGAAACCGGTTGCATCATTGCGCGTACAATTGTAGGCGTGTATAACCTTGTTCAAGGAATCTTTCAAGTTTGACTTTTGCTCCTCGGGTAATGTTCTGAGCATTCCAAGCAGTGTTCTATTCATCCGTTCAGTTTGTCCATTACCCTGAGGGTGGTATGGCGTTGTCCTCGAGCTAGCCACTCTAGCAATCTTAGAAATTCCTTTTGGTCTTTGATATATGTTGGCATTTGTGGGAAGTTGATGCTGGGTCGACATCGGGCCTTACAGAGTAGTCTTTTGTGTTAATTGCCGTCATTTACATCTGATGACGATACAGCTCACCAACCTCCAATGTACGAGTTGTCACAGCGAAACAGCTCACCAATTACCAGTATACGAGTTGTCAGAGCATTTCCATCATAGCTCTGTAGATTTGTATCTAATACCGCTTATGCCGGTGCTAGGGGCCGTGTGGTCATATCATCCAAGTTGCCACATGAACAGGTACAATAAAAGCGTACCTGAGATACAACACATATCACGAATCGTTAGATTCTTGGTATGTGCTTTAGAATAGGTTTAACAGAAGTCTATTCTGTGAAGTCATATGACGCAGTCAGTATATCGGCACCTCTTCCCGCTTCCCTTATATGTGTTGTAATTCAACACATAATCATTGAAGAGCTTAGATGCAGCAGTCTTTGCAGATTTGTTCGTTGTCGGGTAGGCTTGAGAGTTGTCGGGTAGGCTTGAGAGTTGTCGGGTAGGCTTGAGAGTTGTCGGGTAGGCTTGAGCGAATCTTGTGAAGTTCTCAACAATCACAAGGATATATTCGAATCACCCTTTGTTCTTCTCGAGGTGGACAAAATCGATGGAGATAATCTCAAATGGGTAAGTAGATGTAATCGTTCCCAAGTGAGCATGAACCTGTCTATTTGGGCGTTTTTGTTTCACACAGTTACAAAGCTTGGTTACATAGTTCTCTATGTCGCTCTGCATGAACGGCCATTAGAATCGGACGTTCGGATCCCAAATGACCCATATTGTCATGAAGTTCATGGTACACCAGATCTCGATAGCGCATGGGAAGGATAAGTTGAAAACGGTTTGCAGTTGTCCTGTACAATACTTCATCATGATCCACAGTCAAGTTACGCCATTCTCGCAGCAATGCTCTCTCTGCTGTGGACCGACTTTGCCTGTTACGTTTTAATGGTGTTTCGCCTTTGCGCTTCAAGCTCAAGACCTTGCCTATTACAGGGTCTGACTCTTGGGCAAGTCTGATGTCGCCTTTGCTCAGTTGCGACACAGTCTCTGTTCGCTTGCAGGGACCATCATTCTTCTGCTGATCAAGTCCAACTGGTCAAGCAAAGGCAACTCCTTCCACTGATTTGATCATAGTACCAGCAAGGATGGCATTGACCGCGTCCAATGAACAGGATTCAGTGTATTTATCAGCATCAGCTTCAAAGTTCAATGGCAATCTGGAAAGCGTATCTGCAACCTGATTGCACCTTCCTGGTGGGTATTTGATATCAAACCTGTAGTCTGCAACTTCTACCACCCAGCGGTGTCCTGTGGCATTCAGTCGAGCAGTGGTCAATGCATAGATCAGCGGGTTATTATCGCTGTACACGGTGAAATGTGGCGCATAATAAAGATAATCCCTGAACTTATCAGTTATGGCCCATTTCAGAGCTAAGAACTCAAGTTTACCCTGTGCATGTGATAGTTCTTTTCAGCCGGCGATAGAGTTCGGGAACCATACCCAATTACTCTTAGGCGAGCATCCTGGTACTGGTACAAGACAGCACCAAGGCCTTCATTGGACGCATGAGTACACAAGATGTACGGTTCTTCATAGTTTGGATAAGCCATAACAGGTGGTTGAGTCAGGCAAGTGATCAGTTCCTCTAGTCTAGACTGGCATTCTTCAGTCCATACAATTTTATGGGAGGAGGACAACTGACCGCTTTTCCCTTTGCAGGCTTTCTGTTTGATGTTACACTCTTTCGGTCTGGCATGTTTACCTCTTCCGGACGGGTTTTCAGCAACTCATAAAGTGGCTTAGCAGTCTTAGAGATGTTTTGGATGTACCTTCGATAATGTCCAATCAAACCGAGAAGCTTTCGCAGCGCACCCACAGTAGTTGGCCTGATATCTTTCAGGGCAACCACTGCATCTATGTCAGCGGGGTCCATTTCGCACCCTTGTACAGACACAATCATTCCAAGGTAGCGAATCTGACGCTTGAACAAGTCACATTTATCTGATCGGAGCTTGATACCATAAGCCTGGAGACGACGAAGCACTCGTCGAACATTTTCTACTTCCTCGTCAAAGGTTTTAGCAGAGACTAACATTTCATTGAAATATGGTAAGTATATTTCGTCTCGTAGGCCATTCAGACACTCCTCCATACATCGCTGAAAAGCAGCAGGGGCGTTTGTTAAACCAAACGGTGATTTGTTACACTGGTATAAGCCCCAAGGTGTCACGAAGGCAGTCATGTGCTTACTCTCTTCCTCCATGAAACCTTGATGATAAGCCTTGCCTTGATCTAAAAGGCTGAACATGAATTGCCCTTCAAGGTGTTCACTGCATCGTGGATTCGCGGAATAGGTTGACGATTTGCTATAGTTTTTCGATTCAATTCTCTATAATTACAGCATAGTCGGAGACCTCCACACTTCTTCCGCACACAAACGACTGGTGGCGAAAATGATGAAGAAGACTTTGAAATCCAACCACGAGACAGGAGGTCTTGCAGGTAAGCCTTAACTTCCTGGTATAGCGGACGAGGTCTCTCGAGTAGGTCTTTCGTACTGGGTCACTGTCCTTCAACTTGATATCCGTCTTTAAATTTGGGATACATCCAATGTCCGATTCATCCCGAGAGAATGCTCCACATTCCTCTCGCAGCATCTACCTAGCTGTTCGTTGTTGTTTCTCAGTAAGGTGACTGAGATCAACGGGAGGATCCCATTCTGGTTTACCAGTTTCTGATGGAATGGCACCTTCCGTTTGAGTTTTAGGTTCCACTGGCGTCACAGAATCAACAAGGTGTAGTCTCCCTAACTTAGTCCTATCAGACAATGTTACGTCATGGCTACTAGCATTGTTCACTGGTATGGAAACTTTGCACGAAGATCTCTTCTGTAACCACACCAAAGTATCACTCATAACAACACCTTCTGGCCAGGACAATTCTGGGTCAGGTTCAAACAACACCGGCATTTCCTTAGTAACTGGACCAGCATGAACACGACAATCAACCGTCACAGTTTTACCTGCTGGAACACAAACACTTTTCCGACCAACAGATACAGTACATATGTCTTCCTTGGAACTTCCCTGAATAAGTCCTACAAGAGATTCTACAGTCTGGCCATTCTACAGTCTGGCCATTCACAGTTTTGAATGCACTCTGCAGTTGTTCAACAAGCTTGCTCCCGGGCAGGCTGGGCGAGTCACAGCAGCAAAATTCCGAAATGACGTTGTATCCAATGATTGGGTTGTCCAGTGGCTTTCGGCTCACTAGCACAGGAATAAGTATCCTCTTCCCCGATGCCTTGTCACCAATCCGGAATTCTATTTCTATCCATCCTTCATATGGAATCGGTGTTCCATTTGCTGCTCGGAGACTAAAGTCACCATCAACGATTTCACTAATTGGCCGTACAGTGGCACCTGGTAAGTTTCCCTTTACCCACGACGTTGATACAATACTCACTTGGGCCCCAGTATCTCACAATGCTTCCACCGGAACATCGTTCATGAAACAAGAGACCATACATCTTTGCCCAATGAGCTTGGCAACTTTAGCTTTTCCATCATCCGAACGCATGGCACGATCATACGTAGAAACTTCTGCTCGTAGCCATGCGGTAACGGGTGCTATCTGAGTGTAATAGGGCGTTTCCCAAATGGTCACATCCGACTGGTCCCGTTACATCCGACATCGGTGCAATCACATTCATACAACGAAGACACACCTCCAGAAAGCGATCGATTGAAATGATCCCATGGTGGGCCTCGAAGTGCCCCCATCACAAAATAAAAGGCATATCATTTTCCTGTGGTCTGCCGCCGATTTTATTTTGTTTTCAAATATGTTAGGCCGTTTGTTTCTTAAGATAAACAAAGAAGCATGCTCCACTAGAGTGAGAAATAAAATAGCTAATTTGCACAACTTCGTTTTGGTCTCGCGTAGACTCCCCCAGTCTTGCGCCTCGTGAAACTGACATGTTTGCATGTCTGGGAAATATTTGACTACAGATAATTTCATTGGCTCGTTTAAATGGGGCCGACATTTGACCTCATGCTTTGGGAACAACTTTCGAACTGGATTATCTCCCTCTAGATAGATGGCGCCGTGTGACATACATGCCGAATCACAGCGAAAATCTAAGGGTAGTGTTAAGTGAAACGTGAAATGCCCTTAGAATTACAAGCGTCTAGTCCGTCATTCATAATCCAGCCGTCGTCCATTAGAGAATATCCGCGTCCATAATCCAAAGACCTATTCCATTTCCATATAACAGTATTAGCACCAAATTCAAAAAAACAAAAGTATACATAAACATAGGCTTGTTTCCTGCAAGAGAGAAGCGGTCAACAATTTTCAACGATGCCGGCAAGACATCATGATGTTCCAAAATATCAAATCCGTATCGCTGATCAGTATTCTTAATCCATAATATTCGTTATAGAGTCGTCATCTAAAAATGATGTACCTCAGTCACGCTTTGATTCTGACTGTTCATATGAGTACCATGAGGATCTTCAAGTACATGGCCTCATACGGCCCCTAGCCCCGGGTTAAGCGGAATTAGACACATGTTACGAAACGTAGCCCCATAGATCTTGCACGCTACGTTCGTATTTTGCTATCAACATGCGATATGTA
Organism: Hanleya hanleyi; assembly: GCA_036873755.1. Lineage (NCBI taxonomy): Eukaryota > Metazoa > Mollusca > Polyplacophora > Lepidopleurida > Hanleyidae > Hanleya > Hanleya hanleyi. The sequence goes on from JAVTVY010006513.1 coordinate 17,711, forward strand.
TCGCCAAATTTGAGAAACTTTGAGTGGAGGCGCTTGGTGGAATAGCCCTGTTTTATAAGTTTCTGCAACAATGTTTTGTGACGTTGATTAAAATCATCACATTTAACACAGGATCTAGCAAATGCTACTAAGCGAGATATGTATACGCCATATCTAATGTCCTAGATAGAAAGCTAAGATGTAGCTTTTCTGCCAGAGTGAACAATGTCCTAGATAGAATACCTGTGGATCAGTCATTTGGGACATTTCTGGTGACGGACTTTCTGAGGCTACCATCCGTCCCTTGACGGAGCCCGTTGGCGTTTCCCGACTCATGTCGGCGGTTTCGTAGAGGGCAAGTTAAGCGGAAATGGTCATCACCACCACAATTCCAACAGTGTTTGCAATTGGTAGCACCCACTTTCCAGCAATTGTAGCATCCAGCCCCGCTCTGTCGGTGCCTGCCCCTGTAATGATCTCCATAATTTCGGTGCTGCTCCCCACTGGTATCTACGGAGCATGGATTTGTGTTAAGTGTCTCTTTTATGGAAATACAAGCGTCTAGTCCGTCATTCATAATTCAGCCGTCCTCCATTAAAGAATATCCGCGTCCATAATCCAAAGACCTATTCCATATCCATATAACAGTATTAGCACCAAATTCAAAAAGACAATCATAGTATACATAAACATAGGCTAGTTTCCTGCAAGAGAGAAGCGATCAACAGTTTTCAACGATGCCGACAAGACATCATGATGTTTCAAAAATATAAAATCCGTATCGCTGATCAGTATTCTTAATCCATAATAATCGTTGTAAAGTCGTTATCTAGAGAATGATGTATCTCAGTCACGCTTTGATTGTGACTGTTCAAATGAGCACCATGGGGATCTTGAAGTACATGGGTTCATACGGTCCCTAGCCCCGGGTTAAGCGGAATTAGACACAAGTTACGAAACGTAAAGCAACATCAGCCTTCAGTTCTTTCATCGAGGCCATTTCCCCCATTAGATGCTCTAAATCTTCTTTCAGATTGTACTTTTCTTTTGGTGGTTTTTGGTTTTGTGGTTTGACCTCAACTTCAGACTCAATCACTGTTATTGTAGCTTTGTAGAAACTTATAAAACAGGGCTATTCCTCCAAGCGCCTCCACTCAAAGTTTCTCAAATTTGGCGATACATATCGCATGCTGATAGCAAAATACGAACGTAGCGTGCAAGATCTATGGCGCTACGTTTCGTAACTTGTGTCTAATTCCGCTTAACCCGGGGCTAGGGGCCGTATGAACCCATGTACTTCAAGATCCTCATGGTACTCATATGAACAGTCACAATCAAAGCGTGGCTGAGATACACCATTCTCTAGATAACGACTTTAGAACGATTATTATGGATTAAGAATACTGATCAGCGATACGGATTTTATATTTTTGGAACATCATGATGTCTTGTCGGCATCATTGAAAACTGTTGACCGCTTCTCTCTTGCAGGAAACTAGCCTATGTTTATGTATACTATGATTGTCTTTTTCGAATTTGATGCTAATACTGTTATATGGATATGGAATAGGTCTTTGGATTATGGACGCGGATATTCTTTAATGGACGACGGCTGAATTATGAATGACGGACTAGACTCTTGTATTTAGATTTATTCTTCTGCTTAACTTTCCTCTCCTGCTCTTGGCGAGCTGCATGGGCTAATTTTTCGAGCAGATCTTCATCTGAGATATTAATATCCCTTAACTCGTTCTTTATCTCTGACCTAACAAAGTCACTTGATAGCCATGTCTGAATTGCATGTAGGGACATCAGCTTTACTAAGTCTGGATCGTATCTAATTGATGATCCATCCCCATCAGATGCGAAAAGGATTTTCTGTCGTAGATCAAGTACTCTGATCAAGAAATCTTGAGCTGTTTCCTTAGATTCTTGGATCATTGTGCTCAGTTCTTGATATAATTCAGTTGGAGTTTTCTCATCATAATGTGTACGTAGTATCCGTTTCAGTCCTAAAACTGTCATTGTGGCTGCTCTACTTTGCACGTAACTCCTGAAGGAATTACCAGGGCAGATTGCCTTTATCACAGCATCCACAATCTCACGATCACTGTAACCTGAATCTACTCCTGCATCAAGTTGGTACATGAGACTGGAAAATTCGAGTTTATCCCGTTTATTGGGCGATCCAATCTGTCCGGAGATCTTAAACTCTCGCCTCAATGTCTGTAACGGAGTTCTGTTGTTGTTTACCATGGCGCTATTTTCTGTACTTTCCTGTCGACTCGTGACGACTTCATCTTGTGATTGTCCCTGTCGCCTGATTTCATTCAGTTTGTCTTTCAATCCGAGAAGTGTAGACATACCTGCTATCGAGAAAAGATGTGATTTTTCTCAACAGTTGCAATTTATTGTTTCCTGCTACACCACTTATTTTCAAATATTCACATATTTTCAAGGGTCCATCTTGGTTAAATTTCAACAACAATCCTCTGATCTCCAGGTGCATTTCTACGACTTGATCCGCCATACTTCACAGACCCTCCTTAGCCACACCTTTTCCAAGAAATCGGTCCTTTATATACTACTCTGCCAGGTTTCTTCTTTCTGTGTTATGTTTCTGTTAGACGGAGTACGTTTGCTAATCTTTATCCACTTTAGCAACTCCGTCCCGGGTTTCGGCACCAAATGTAACACTCGTGAAAGAATAATCAACGTAAATACCAACTTGCTGGCCAATCACGGATCTTTATTCCATTTACCTGCAGATAGGAGAGACAAGAATTGGTTTAGCATGCAGAACAACAACACGCACGAAAGCAACAGTGATGGCGGACAAAGAGCGCACTCCACAGTTGCAATCAACATGCGTCCAAGAGAAATCTACATGTAAACCAAAACCTAGCTTCCTGGCTGCTATCTGCTGCAAGATATCATTATTACATTCGAAAATATAATTTCGTTAACTGTGTTTAGGTTTGAGAATGACAAGAAAATAATACGAAAATACTGACTACGGAAATACTGATTAGCTGTGGCACGAATACAGATTCGGGGACCCACACTTATATACCAAGAACGATGACCCTCAACCTTGTCAGTGGTTGAAACAATTTGCATACTGTTCAAATTCGACAGTGTGACTTTCTAAAATATGAGAGGCAACTCTTCATCAACAGGGTTACATATACCGGGATTTTAGCAAATGAGTCCACTCGGACCAGTCAAGCGTAGTTTATTCAGTTCATTCTGATACAGAATAATGGACCCACTTACAGAGATGATAACAATAAAACAATGATATATAACATTAAAAACCAGAAGTCACATGAACAACACGTGTTATTTGCAGCGACACAGGTAGGTGTCGCTGCATATGTTCGTTCTCGCTCTGTTTAATGACCTTAAGATATATGGGTTATGTTAGTGTATATTGGTGGAGTAAACAGATAACGAGGATAGGCATATTATGTTAATTAAAATTCTGTTTGAATTTTATATTGGTGTTATTGTGTTGTTCATGGTGACGTAGGTTTGTATAAAGAGTTAATGAACACACTAAAATATAGACAAATCTGGATACAGATACAACATGAGAAATCACATAAGATATACTGATATATTACACGTCGAAAATTCAGACAATTGTAAACACAATATGACGATTCATTGAATGTACTAAAATATCGATAAGTTTGGTTATATATACAACATAATGAATCAGATAAAATATATTGATATATGTTTGATAAAACATTGAAACAATTGTATAACTAGATAATTAAAAATGATGGGCTAATAAAGTAATAGGGCATTTATTGTGAATCGACTACACGACCGACCATCGTTAGTGCGTCAATGCGTTAAGACGGGCGTTCCTCCTCCTCCTCCTCCTCTTCCTCCTCCACACACGCACACACAGGTAACTCTACCAGGTAGCCGTATGAGAAAGGGCCCTTATCTCCTCCAAACACACTCCATTGCACCTGCGAAACTTCCCTTTCTCTACTACTCCCGAGTGATCTATAAATAGAACAGGAGTTTTCCCAGAAAATTCCCGAAAAAATTAACCCTCACAGTTTCTGCTTTCTGTACTAATCAACTGGATTACTTCCCTTGATTTTTTTCGAACTTGAGACACTACACTATCTCAACAACAACAACAACAACCACATTCTCATTTTACTGACCGGGTGCTGTACTGGGTGGGCTGATCAGTGTCCAGGTAATAAGAACTATGAGAACTCTCGTGTTCTGGCACATGTAGGCATCGTCGTGATATGACTGAAACAAGGTGGGAAAACGACGTTAAACCCTACTACTCACTCACTCGTTTTTAACTGTGAAAACATGCACCCACCAATGACTTGATCGCCTGCAGGAGCGCTTCACGTGGATACCCTCCCCGATCCAGTACACCCAATATGGGCCCACCTCGATACCCCAAACGTCCATTCCAATACCCTTTCCCCACCATTTCCTGTCTGCGCATGAGCAGATTGTTGAAAACGGACGACACACTAGTCCAGTCGGATGGTCCCCACGAGAGCTTGACGATGACACCTCATACGGCCCAATCGGACCAATATTGGCCCGTCGCGACCCCAAACGTCCATTCAAATACGTTTTTTCTACTACGCATGCGCAGATATACGATATTCCCACCCAACACCCATCCAGTTGGACGCTCCCCCACGAATGCTCCAAACTGATACCTAATCGAACCTAATTAAGAGGATAGAACAAGGACTGGTTCGCTCGGTGTCAGTATAATGTGACTGAGTGGGGTGTCATGTCTGCCTACGGCAAGATATTTCAGTGGGACAGCACTATAAAATGGCAGCATTAGATCTGCTCTGTTAGAAGTAGGTACCCCTGCCCCTCCCCCTCCCCTCCCTTCCCTTCCCTTCCCCGTCGTGATATAGCTGAAAAAATGTTGAAAGCGACGTTAAACCCTATTCACTCACTCACCCCTAATCGGACCAATATGGGTTCATCTAGACCGCAAAACATCCACCTCGATCTGCCTGTCTACTGCGCAAGCGTCATCAGCACTTTTCAAAAAAATTCAACGCATCGCGTCAAGACCCCTCCCATCGTGTTCAACAGCTTGAGATGAAGAAAACAAGGGCCCACACCCCATACCGCAAATGTCCATGAGTGGATTCTCTATTGGGAGAGAGATAGAGAATTAACGTTAAACGTTAACTCCACAAGAAAAAAAATCACCACCCCTATCCCATACATGCATTCCCCGTAGATTAACATTGGAAGTCACTGGGGTCTTATGTAGGGGCAGATAACTCTTGCTGGGCCGTCACGTGACCGGAAGTGGTGTCACAGGACGTGACCCGGATGTGCCCTTTGACACGAACGTGACCCGGATGTCACTTGACCGGATGGAACGCCATAGTGACGTCATCGTGGCGTCACCCTCACCCTCAATGCGCGGGAATTTGCCGTCTTACTACTACTCTTTCGTTTATAGTGAATATTCAAATATGGGAATTCAGTCCTCCACAGGCTGTTCCGTACTGCTTATTTTCAGTATCCTAAGGACCTTTGGAATGGAAGCGAACCGAACTGTACCTTTTTCTATTTTAAATCAGTTGATACCTCCTGCAAAATTGTCTATTTGATAAGGAGAGTATTCAACTGTTCTATTTCATCAATGTCCAAACTTTCAGATGAATTCTCATCTGGGTCTTTGTTATATATTTACACAAGCTTACCTTATTTTTCAAATTGTGTAAAATAATTAGATCGAATCCCGATTACGCTTCAATTCTATATGTTGATCTAAACACCGAGTTAAAAGGAATGGTCGAGTCGAAGGGGAGCAGACATGTGGGATTTTTAGTTTAGTTTGGGACAGGTGGCCTTGTTGGATCAAAAATATTCGTTGGATCAGTTTGCGAGTTGATATCGAGGCTGTTCGTCTGAATTGGAACTGAGGGATCACCTCTCATTTTATGGAATGGACACATCTATAATGTGGCGAATGTCGACGACATTGTTCACCTCAGATCAAAATAATTTGCAGAAGAAGTTGAATAGAGGTTTGTTGCTGAATGGTGATTGTCGATTAATGTAAATAAAACAAAAAACCCCTGTACATGTATAATTACATTTGAACAGAACAAATGGATTAACTACTACACCCACAATAATACAGTTCACAGGGATTGTGTAAATAATTATCGATATACATATTGTGGGTTAATTCTTCATGATAATGGACAGTTTAGCAGAGAATCATTAATCTATCCTCTAGAGCAAACAGTACTAGTACACTATAAGGCCAGCCACAGACATCCTAGAAGTGTAGCCTGTAAACTATTCGATGCACACACACAGCCATGCACGGTTATATTAACAACTGTATAATTGTGATGTGAATCCAAAATACACAACGTCAATGTTACAGGAGAAATTCATCTCGAATTTTGTGAAAGTGTTTCAATGGTTCACGCTACTGTAGATAATATATCTATGGTAGGAGAGTTAGGTAGAACTGAACTAATCACTGCGCCATGGTATATGAAGGTGATGACTGAACTAATCACTGCATGGTATATGAAGGTGATGACTGAACTAATCACTGCGCCATGGTATATGAAGGTGATGACTGAACTAATCACTGCGCCATGGTATATGAAGGTGATGACTGAACTAATCACTGCGCCATGGTATATGAAGGTGATGACTGAACTAATCACTGTGCCATGGTATATGAAGGTGATGACTGAACTAATCACTGTGCCATGGTATATGAAGGTGATGACTGAACTAATCACTGTCCCATGGTATATGAAGGTGATGACTGAACTAATCACTGTGCCATGGTATATGAAGGTGATGACTGAACTAATCACTGTCCCATGGTATATGAAGGTGATGACTGAACTAATCACTGTGCCATGGTATATGAAGGTGATGACTGAACTAATCACTGTCCCATGGTATATGAAGGTGATGACTGAACTAATCACTGTGCCATGGTATATGAAGGTGATGACTGAACTAATCACTGTCCCATGGTATATGAAGGTGATGACTGAACTAATCACTGTGCCATGGTATATGAAGGTGATGACTGAACTAATCACTGTCCCATGGTATATGAAGGTGATGACTGAACTAATCACTGTGCCATGGTATATGAAGGTGATGACTGAACTAATCACTGTGCCATGGTATATGAAGGTGATGACTGAACTAATCACTGTGCCATGGTATATGAAGGTGATGACTGAACTAATCACTGTCCCATGGTATATGAAGGTGATGACTGAACTAATCACTGTGCCATGGTATATGAAGGTGATGACTGAACTAATCACTGTGCCATGGTATATGAAGGTGATGAGAATATGTACAATCTGATGAGAATAGTTCACACAGTGTAAAAATTTAGTCCGCTATATTAAAAACTTATTGTTTTCTCTTATGTGGTAATCTCTGGGAGAATCAACTGCAAGGTTTACCAGGAAAACTTCATGGTGGTCCAGAGGGGACATAGCGTGATTTTTTTAGTTAGTTTCCCTGATTTGTTATTTTGTATTTTCGATGCAATCATCTCATCCCAGATCTGGAGGTCAGAAGGACTGCTCCAGCAGTTCCCAACATCCCTGGGACAACATGTCCCGTACCGTCATCACATCTACCTTACATCTAGGGAACTAATAGGGGCAATCATTTCAAAAACGAAGCCCGGAAACATTTTTACAATGGGGGAACTAGCGGGGCAGATCTGGGATGGGATCCGCCATATCCCTACATGTGGGGAACTAGAGGAGTAGTAGTTCCAAAATGGGACAAGTTGTGGCCCTCATTCTGACCTTCAAGATCTGAGACAGATCCCGCCATATTCCTTTATACGGGAAACTAGAGATCTGAGATAGATTCCGCCATATCCCTACAAGTCGGGAACTAGAGAGGCAGTCAGTTTGACCCCGAGGTATGCATGTGGGAAAGTAGTGGGGAAGTAATTCAGACCCCTAAAATCTGACATAGATCCCACTATATCCTTATATGTGGGGAAGAACTTGGGCTGTTATTCTGACCTTCGAAATCCGATATAGATTCCCCCCATATTCTTGCATGTGGGGAACTACTGAGGCAGTGATTCTGATCTTCGAAATCTGAGCTAGATCGCGCCATATCTTTACATGTGGGAAAGTAGTGGAGCGGTCATTCTGACCTCCAAAATCTGAGATCCCGGCATATCCTTACATGTGGGGAAGTAGTGGGCAGTGATTCTGACCTTCAGAATCTTAGATAGAGCCAGACATATCCCTACATGTGCGGAACTATTGAGGCAGTGATTCTGACCTTCGAGATCTGAACTATAGTCTGTCCATTTCAATTAGTCGTCCACTTTGGAGCTTGTCAAAAATAAGTAGTTAACTCTGCACAGATTTTCTTTTTTGTATTGTGTAGAACAAACTGAACTCTATAAAATGAACATCATTACTCCGTGATATCGATAATATATTACACTTAAAACAACTTTGTAATTCTTTGTAAAACTCAATTACTTGGGGAGACGTCATAATGTATTCGTGTTTACTATCACAAAGGTCAACAATGCCGTGTACGGTCATAAAGATGTGCGCGGTTTATCATTCGGCAATTTCACTGGGCATAGGATATAAGCGACACTCACAAGGACCGCCCGTTATTACTTTATACGGCATCAATGACCTTTGTGCCAGTGAGTATGAATACATTATGACGTCTCCCTGTATAATTGAGGCCCGCTACATGAAACAACTGTACTGGAGTTTTATACGGAGAGAATTATTTCAAGCGTGATATATTATCGATATCACGAAGAAATGGTAGTCATTTTGTAGAGTTCAGTTTGTTATACACGCTGCAAAAATGAAAATTTATGCAGAGTTAACTATCGATTTTTGGCAAACTCCCAAGTGGACGACTGATTAAAATGGACAGACTTTAGATCGCGCCATATCCTTATATGTGAGAAAGTAGAGGAGCAGTCAGTCTCATCTCAAAAATCTGAGCTATAGATCCCGTCGACATCACGCTTATTAACTCCATGGGGGTAGAAGCTACGGAGTTTACGAAAGCATAGATAGGACATGGGGGAAAGAAAATTTCGTCCGCAAAATTATCTCCGACCCGGAGATACAAGTAGTAGGTAGAACATGGATCCGGTAACATTTTTCGGGCACACGAAAGTGGCGCAGGTTATTTGCCTAAGTTCAATGGCTAGAAATGGCAAATCGGGAACCCTCAAAATTATGGTAAGGGAGGTAACTCCAGCTCAAGGTATGAGATTTTGTGTCGGTGTTCTGCGCAAGTGTGACGTCATGTATGACGTCACTTCCGGTCTGGGTGAATAGGGCGTGTGTATTCCTTCGCGGTGATGCGGTCTGGTGGTGATGCGGTCTCGTGAAAAAGCTTCCGCGGAGAAAAAGTAGTCCCCAGACTTCAAATACGCTGCATGGTCCGATTGGGTCGAGTGAGGTATCAAAGTGAAGCATTCGTGAAGGGGCATCCAGTCATGGGTGGGTGCATGTAAAATTAGGATTTTTTTCCCGAAACTATAAAAAGCGGAACACGGACTTTACCCCTAAAATAGGGGAAAACCCCTATCAACCCTAGCCAAAAGGGCTAATATCGGTCCCCGGGCTTATCGGGGCCTGCCTATCAAGTCAATGGGGTGGGTGCATGTAAAATTAGGATTTTTCCCCGAAACTATAAAAAGCGGAACACGGACTTTACCCCTACAATAGGGGTCTGTATTATACAATATAAGGGAAAATGCCTGTATGGGGTATGGGGATGGTCAATTTTTTTTCGTGGGCTTTACTATGGGTTGTGGGGTCTCGTTTTTCTCGTCTCGCCGAGAAAAACACGATGGGAAGGGTCCCGGAGCGAAGCGGTGAAATTTTTGGGAAAAGTCACCGAGGTCTGTATATAGGCCCATAGGCTGGCTATATGGGGGGTATAGGTCCAACCTGGGAAATTCACACACGTTCATTGTGATATGGGCTGTTTGGATTTGTTTTTCACGTCTCGTCATTTAGAACACGATGGGAAGGGTCCCGAAGCGAAACGGTGAAATTTTTGGAAAAAGTCACCGAGGCCTGGGTAGGCCCATAGGCCTATACTGCATGGCTATGGGTGTATAGGTCCATACGGGGTGGGCGTTTTGGGATCTAGGTGGGCCACTAATGATCCGATGGGGTCGAGTGAGGTATCCATGTGAAGCCTATGTGAGGGGGCAACCGATGGGGTGAATGTGGGGTAGGAATATCGTCATTCTGCGCATGCGCAATAGACAAAGTGTATGGAAATAGACGTTTTGGAGTCTAGGTGGGCCACTAGTGTGCCGATGGGATCGAGTGAGGTATCCATGTGAAGCCTATGTGAGGGGGCTAGACTAGGGTGTCGTTTCCATTCTGCTGCGCAGGTCACGTGGGTTGTGACGTCACTTCCGGGTTTCACCTCCAAACCCAGAAGAGTTCCAATGTTCTCTTAGACGTCCGGATGTTCACCCTCCGGGGTTTTCCCCGGCCCGGCCCGGCCCGGCCCGGCCCGGCCCGCCACGGCCGCAGCGCGCGCGCGCGGGTTCTCCGGCCGCACGCACACGCGCGCGTCATCACCGGCAGTGCACGTATGGATGTCGGGTCAAAAGGTCAAAGGTCACATCCAGGTCAAAAGGTCCAAGGTCTCCCTTTCGGCAAGGTTCGGAGACAATGTTTCGGCATCGATATACAGAGCTTGAACCCAAAAGAGGGGATTGTAAATTAACCTGGGAAGGATGGGCAGTTCCATTTGGACCAATCAGCGGTCGAGAAAAAGAGCCAATGAGCGATCGATAAAAGAACCAATGGACGGGTACTAGAATTTCGCTCACGTCTGCGCCTACATCCGGGTACTGGCATGCTTTGGCCTACGTCCGCGCCTACATCCGGGTTCTTGTACACCCGGGTAATGTTTTCTGGACATGGATGGGTTACCTTTGGCTCCATTCTAGGCCACTGATTGGCTAATACGGTGTTCAAAGCCAGTTTCATGCACTATGCTCATATAGAAAACACACAAGACAGGGTTTTTTGGTGAGATCTCATTTTGTCTTTTATTCAGTAACAACAACAACGTGAGAACAACCACGTGAAAACTGAAGCCCGGAACAGGGGGCTTGTACATTGAAAGAATTGAAGCCCAGAACAGGGGGCTTGTAAACTTAAGCCCAGAACAGCGGGCGTGTGTACATTGAAAGAACTTAAGCCCAGAACGGGGCTTGTACATTGAAATGATGGGCGGCCCAGTCATATACGAGTACATCGCGGTCCTCGGCCTTGGGGCACTCGTCAAACATCTGTACGATGGTAGATAAGGGTCTTCCCCGGCATCGATGGTACAGGTAAAACAAGCAATATTGTCCGCACACGCTACTGGCCAGGCTTTGCAACGTTTGACTAGTCCCCAGACTTCAAATACGCTGCATGGTCCGATTGGGTCGAGTGAGGTATCAAAGTGAAGCATTCGTGAAGGGGCATCCAGTCATGGGTGGGTGTATGTAAAATTAGGATTTTTTCCCGAAAATATAAAAAGCGGAACACGGACTTTACCCCTAAAATAGGGGAAAACCCCTATCAACCCTAGTCAAAAGGGCTAATATCGGTCCCCGGGCTTATCGGGGCCTGCCTATCAAGTCAATGGGGTGGGCGCATGTAAAATTAGGATTTTTTCCCGAAAATATAAAAAGCGGAACACGGACTTTACCCCTAAAATAGGGGAAAACCCCTATCAACCCTAGTCAAAAGGGCTAATATCGGTCCCCGGGCTTATCGGGGCCTGCCTATCAAGTCAATGGGGTGGGTGCATGTAAAATTAGGAGTTTTTCCCGAAACTATAAATGATATGATGGGCGGCCCAGTCATATACGAGTACATCGCGGTCCTCGGCCTTGGGGTACTCGTCAAACATCTGTTCGATGGTAGATAAGGGTCTTCCCCGGCATCGATGGTACAGGTAAAACAAGCAATATTGTCTGCACACGCTACTGGCCAGGCTTTGCAACGTTTGACTGTTCCAACACCACGTCTCTGTGCCTTGATCCATGAAGTCTGTTAAATCGGGATGGAGGGGTGGCAGGCCGTACGGGTCAAAGTATTCGCCCTGCTGTTCTGTCGTACACGGCCACCCAATGTTCACCGGGGCGATCCATCGGGTCCGTGTTGAGAACGTAAGCAGCAGGATACATACGGTCTAATGGGACCACATCTCGGGCGAACACCCCTTGAAAGACCATACGTGTCTCTGGGTCATTCTCCAGCACGGTTATATGGTCTGTATCCATGTTAGGTGGAGAAGTCACACAGGACGTTGCGCGCTTTGTCCACTTGAATGATGTTGTCAAACTCGGCGTAGCAGATCACATTGACGGTGCTCCGGAGGGCTCGTGCAAAGTGGATTTCCAACCGTAAATTGCCTTGCTTGGCGAGGGCCAGCTGATGGTCGTTCTCTAAGGTGGCGGTCAGATCGAAACAGAACAACGTGTATCCGTTCGCGTAGTCCTCCCGACTGATCATATTCCCTTCGTCCTGGTTGATTTGACCGGTGGCTGTAAACAGGCTCTGATAGGCTCGAATGAAATTCACGCGCCCAAAGTTCGGTGTTTAGGCCGTGGCTGGGACCTGTTGTCCATCCACATGCAGGGCCACAAAATTGATGCCGAAATGTTTAAAGTCAAACGGGTTCTCTGGGTAGGCTCCGCTGAAACTGGTATTTTCCACACAGGCCAGGATCAATCGCTTGTGTAGTTCCCCCAGGAACAGATTTTCTTTGTTGGCGCTCATATTTCCAGCAGACACAGAGAACACTTTGGTTTGCACACGTCGGATAGGGTACTGGGCTGGTTTTGTTTCCAAGGCTTTGAGGTGTCCCAATTGAACGGCTGGATTCGGTTTCACTTTTCGGACGTACAGGACTGCGTCTTGGATGACAATCTTATAGTCAGCTGCATGCCCGTCTACGTTAGTGGCCATCAAGGCGAAGGCCGGAGGCGCCCGTATCAGTCGGATTTTGATGGGGATCTTGTTCAACAGGTACCGGTCTTGCATGAACATGTCTGCGTGCAGTCGACCCATGAGATCCACCGAGACGCCGTTCGCGGTCAAAGCCTTCCGTTTGTTATATCCCACATTGTCGTTCTCTACGCCCATGTGCTGGGCTGTGTCCTGGTAGAATAAAGCGGCTGTCAGTTGAGATTTTTTAGCCTCTCGCCCATGCGACAACAGCGTCTCGATGTAGGCTCGATAGGGGTACGTGTTGGTCGAGTCACTGATGAGTTTGTCGCTGAGAAATATATCCACCTGTTGAAACATCGAGTGCAGCCAGAGATTCGTCGGGCCCACCGTTGCTTGGTCGACGATTCTGGAGCCATCTCCATTGACGATCTTGGCTTTCACATACAAGTATGTATGGGCTAAATCCACATAGGCCGTATCCGCATTACTGATGGTGAACTCGATGGGCCCTGTTTCGTTGATGCTGGAGAGCGGGAGATGCTCCACCCATAATCCTTGTTCGGCACTGGTCTGTGTGGGTGGGACGGTCCACAAATCAAATTCACTGTTGGTGGAGGGGCAGGACTCTGCGTGGATCAAGGACATGTTTTAAGAAAAGATATCCTGGGTCTTCGATGTGCGTCGTCGCTGGGTCGGTCGTCGACTGGTGCGTGGTCTCGGTGGTGCAGGTCTTTTATTCCTTACGGTGCGTTGTGCTTTGGCCACCAAGACGCCTCCTGCTTCTTTGGCCCGCCGTTTCAAGGCTTCTTTGGGTGCCGTACCCCCAAGACATCACCGGCGACTTGCAGTCCACTGCGTACCGCTTGTTTGCCGATTGCTTTCACCCCACGCGTCACCAAGGGCAGGAACGTTTTGACGATGCTTCCGAGTATGTTCCCCAGTCCATGTCTTCGTTGCATGCGTGCACCACTAAAGACCGGAAGGCCACCGCCGGCCTGTTGGGCATAAAAGTCCATATAGCTGCGTGCATCGCACTCGTAAGGCACCTTCATTATACAAAGTGGGGAGCACGGGCTTGTCGAAAATGAAGTGTCAGCACCACTTTCCCGCGTTCGAATGCCACCGGTCGTCCCGTGTCATCTCTTATATCCACCATGATCGTGTTGATGTGGGTTTGTCGTACGGGTAGGTAGAGCATGTGAGTGAAACTGTGGGTGACTTGATCTCCATACAACTTTTTAATGGGCACCACCCGTAACAGAGGTGTGTTGATATCGCCGACGATGTGGTTGTCCACCACGTCCGAGTAGACGTAGAGTCCGTACATACCCGACTTCATATCCATCGGGATCTCGCCTTGGTGGGCGGTGAGACCAGCGAACGTCCGTAGATCGAAACCCAGCATTTGCTGTAGGATAGGACTCAGTACGACACTCGCGTTGGCGGTGACGATAAGCTGTGCCTTGTCGTTGTGTGCGTTGTAATCGAAGTCCACGTGATTCTTGAAGGGATAGTCTTTGATGGGTCTTGAAGTATTCGTGACCTCCCGTAGAGCCTTATAATGCAACAGTCTTGACAGCCCACCCATGAACTCCTTGGGAGTATCGTATTGGCCTTCGGGGAGGGTGAGTCGGGTGTCTTTTCCTTCGTAGGTCACCTCGTACCACACTTCATTGGCTCGCACGTTGTACCACGAGTAAGGGTATTGGATATCCACGAGGCCACATTCCCAGCGCCCAGGTAAATGCAACGGTTGTGGTAACTGGGTCACGTACTTGGTCAAGGTGTTGTCGGGAAACACATCCAGCGAACTGTTACTGGGTAGGGTGAGGTAAAACATGGCGACTGAGCTGTCCTGCTGCTGCTGTTGGTTTTAATAGGTGTTCCAGGCCTTGGGCGGTTGTGTCCGGCGTCGTGTTCGTCGCGTGACTTGCTACGTATCACGGCTCTCGAGATGTGGGTGTCCTGATCAAGGATGGTTTTTTAAAGGTCTGAAAAGAAGGTGCCCGTTGTGGTGGTGGTGTTTTGGGGGGTGACTCCGGTTCCCATTCGGATTCCCAAGAAGGTAGTGGGCCACTCGGCGATTGCTGGGTTCGCTGCATAAAGGCCCAGCGGTGGGGGTTCCCCACCAATTCCTGTGGTACATGCATGTCTTTCAAGCCTTGAGCGAAGACCTCCCATCCTCGAGGATCCGTGTGCGACCTGCGTTTACGCATCAGGTCATTCACTAAATCCGTCATGTGGGTCCCGGGAACCACCTGATTCTGTACCAGTAGTTCGCCTTTATCATTCTAAGTCATGTTAGGATTCTGTTTCATCCGTCGTAATACCAGGCCAGCTTGTTTCTTGAACGATGCAGGTACACTCTTCAGCACTTCGTCTTCCACCCACTGTGGGGCTGTGGGTGCTACCCCTGGTAATGGCGGCTGTTGGAGCGGTGATGCGGTCGGAGGTGTGTCACGTGGTGGTGGTGGTGGTGGTGGGGTAGAGAGGGTTTTGTATTGGTCCATGAACGTCATGTACCGTTGAAGCGTCTCATTGTACCGTTGTACTTTCTCACTGTCGCTTAACCCCGGTCTCTGTAAGATCTGTTGCATCACTCCATCGAGGGTGTTTATGGTCTTCACCGTAGGTTGGACAGGGTAGGGCGATTGGAGGTTTTGAAGGAACCGTGGTTCGACGAGGACCATTTTTTTCGTGTGGTTCATTGTCGGCCGAAGAGTGCACCCAATACTGGACCCAACACGGAAGCGGCCAACGGTGCTAAGATGGCCCCGAGAAAGCCGCCTTTCTGTAACACCTTTTTCTTTTGTGTTTGAGGGACCCGCTTCTGGACTAGGGTTCGGAGACCTGTCTTATGCTTGGCCAACTTGGTCTTCTGAGCCGGAGTGAGTGGAACGTTGCCTTTTAACAGGTTGTACCCGATCTCGCACAGACAGCGTACAAGGTCAGGGTCCGCACCGCGTACAATGGTTCGGACTAACTCGGGTGGGGCCGTCTTCAATACACGGAGCGTCGGGGCGTGCTTCCGTACTCGCGCAGACATCATGTACAACTTATGCTAGAACCCACAACTCTGCTCTTTTTATCTACTTCAGAGAACAGAGACAAAGTCAACCGTGCTGTGGTATTCATTCTTTTTATTATCCCCATCATCAAACACACACACCCCAGCTCGGGGCGCCAATGTGGGTGTGTTTACATTATTTTGGCATGTACACGTGGTGGGTCTCTCCGGGAAAGATGCCGGTCCGTAGTCGAAGGTGGTCGGGGGTGGCTTGCTTGAGGTCGAAGAGCATATACCCGTGCTGAGGGGTTGTAGCATCTTTGAAGGCTTCCAACGCAAACGGTGTGCGACCGGGATACATCTGTCTCGCCAGATGCAGCAGTTGAGTGGTATCTCTCGGGTTTTTGAAGACCACCAGGTAGTGGGCATTTAAGCTGATATTCCGATGTTCTTTGTTTTTACTGAACAGATTCTGCACAGTGTAGATGATGCTGAGCCGTCGATGATGGCTGCCTTTGGTAAAGAGTTGGGTGACCGCGCATCCGTCTCCGCCATGAGATCATCCAGAACCACCAAGGTGTCGGGTTCCAAATCGGCCAGGTTGGGTAGGCCTTCCACGAACGTGATGTGGGGCATTGCTGCATACGCTGCCTGCCATTCTCCGTAACACCACACGACTCGGGCAATGGGTGGGTGATCATGCTGTCGGCGTGTTGAAGGAGCTTCCTGACGAAGTGCGTTTTGCCGGAACCCGTCGGTCCTGCGATGACGCAAGTGAAGGGATGCTGCCATCGAGGGTCCATGGTTCGAGGTGTATCCGCTGTCGTGGTAACCCGCTCTTGTAAATTTCGTACGAGTGAACTGGAGTGGTGGTGGTGGGTACAACGTCGGTCGTCGTTGTCTGTTCACTGCGAGTGATGATGGTGGTGGGTACGACGTCGGTCGTCGTTGTCTGTTCACTGTGAGGGATGAAATCCGGTGGGTCTTCAGACGTACTTGGTGTACTTGGTGTAGATGTGGAGCTTGGTGTGGAGCTCGACGTGGCTTGTACACGGGATGTGGTGGTGACTGGGCTCGATACGGGGTTGACTGGTGCTATCTGTAGACTGGTTTCACTGATGGCTGGTGTTCTCAGTTGGTTAAGTAGCGTGCTGACATAGGCTACGTCGTAAAACACACTCAGCAGGGTTAGCACTATCACCACAAAGCCCACTTGCGCTTTGCGCGTTTTGGGAGACGCTGTGTTCAGAGGCAGCTGCTGTTTGTGCATAGCACCGTGGTCGAACGTGGAATGAAGGATGACGGTAGTGGTGTCTGGCTTTATAGTCGTTTCACCTGGTTGGCAGCGACCCAGGAATTGAAGGAACTGGGCCAGCCTTGCCATTTGACGAAATGAAACAGTTTGCCACGTCGACGTTCCGTTTTCAAAATCTGCTCCACCGTGTAGTAGTCTTGCTTTGTTTTTACGACAGGCTGTAATTCCATCTCGTAAAACGTCCCTAGCAACGGTTTCCCTTGAAGATCTTCCAGTTCATAGACTCGCTGCTGTTGGGGTAGGCGCCGTTTAATCAGGAAGTGCTCATCGCTCCAGTTGGGCAAGTAACTTTTCTCAAATTGACCTTTGACTTTACTGATCCGTACAGGGTCCCCGACCTTGTACACCGCCTTCGGCGTTCGCTGCGATTGCCTGGGGTACAAGACACGCCGGACTTGGGCTTCATTGCGTTGGGTCACGGTAATGGGGGCTCTCTCTATACTCCGATGATAGGCTCGATTGTAACCACTCACAAGTTTCGGGAGAACATCGATGTACCGCCTTGTATTCTTATAGGTGAAATATTTATACATGGGGCCTTTGAATGTCCTGTTGAACCTTTCCACCACGGAAGCTTTGGTCTCGTTGGACGTATGGAAGAAAAACACCTTCTGGGCTTTCAGAAACTGTTGGAACGGTCTATTGAGGAATTCCGTGCCTTCGTCGGTTTGCAAATACAAAGGTTTGCGCCCGGTCTTGAAGATGTCTTTGAACGCCGCTATGAGATTCGCCCCCGTTTTCGTCCGGATGGGTACCACCCACGCATACTTCGATAGGATATCGATGCACGTCAAGATATACCGATTCCCATCGTTGTGTTTGGCAAAGGCGCTCATATCGACCAAATCCGCTTGCCACTGGGCATCTATTCCTCCCACGATGACCCGGTTCCGTAGAAAATGGCGACGGACAGATCGATGTAAGGTATAGGTGTCTTGTTTTCTTAACCAATCTCGGACTTGGGCACGTTGTATCCCCTGGGGTTTGGCCGCTCGATAGAGAGCCGACAATGCACTATAGGCCGCCGGACTGTCGGGCCTGTAGTATAAGTTATCCAACACCTTCTCCCAGCGCTTCATGGTGACAAATGATGATGGACCCTGGCTCTATCGCTTATTTATAACGGGTATATCTTGGGCCGGAGCTTATGATTTTCTTCGTTGGCTTCCACAGTGTCCATGGTAAATGACCAGTCCAACTCGTCTGATGACCGCTTGATAAGCACTTGATCCACATCTACCACGGCATCTTCCAATGCAGACCATAGATCAGGGTGAAGGGTAAAATGCACTGTACCCCATCTAGCCGAGCCAATTGAGCAAAGAAAGGGCCGCGTCGGATGTACACATCGTGACACAAGTGGATGAGGTCGCCGTCCAGTTCACCAGACAACACCCGTTTGAATTTGGTCCAGCCCTCCCGGGACAGACGAATGTGGGCCGGGCACGGTTGTGTAGGGTCCGCATCACAGATGTCTACCACCTCCTCCATGATATCGACCTTATCCGCATACACGTGCAGGAAAACCTCGGGGGTCAAGCTGAGATACGCCAGTATTATATGCTCCGTCATGGTCAGTACGTGAATGGTACCAGATTTGACTGTCTCTCGTATTGATAGAGAGAACCCCGTGAGATCAAAGGATCGGGTGGTCATGTCACTGGGCTGACTGAGTCTAGCCGGGTAATCAATGGCATCGTCGTCTGGTTCATGGCTAGACATTTGTTCATTGGGTTCTGCCGCTGCTTCTCTCAGGGCACGAGCCCACTCCAACTCGTCTGATGACCGCTCGTCCGGTGTAAACAGCTGGTCCACGATAGGCACCACTTTCTCGAAGGCTGTCCACAGATCGGGGTCTAGGGTGAAGCCTCGCGTAGGGTCTTGGTAGCGGCCCAGGCGTGGGAAGAAGGGTCCACGGTGTACGTAGATGGCATTGTCTATGTGGATGAGGTGTCCGTCGAGCTCGCCGCTCAACACCCGTTTAAATTTGGTCCAGCCGTCACGGTGTAGCGTAACCGTATTCGATACGGTCTCAGCGGGCGACCAGCAAACATCTCCACGGTCTTCCACGAGGGTGACTTCATCTTCATAGACGTGTAACCCCACCTGGGGTGTAAGGGAAGGATGGCTCGTAGGACTGGTGACATGCTTGATCCAATGACGAACGGTGAATGACACACACTCTGTCTGACCCTCGTATTTATGGTGAGGTCCCACTGTCAATGCCACAGCGCCAGGGTCAATACGGCACAGACTATTGTGAGGCCAACCAGCCGTCGCTCGTTCCGGCGTGAGCGCTCGTGGTCCATAGCCCGAGCATCAAGGATGGCTGTCATAGTCCAGTAGTGGTGAGTGATGGCACACCTCTCCATCGAGTGCACTCTGTCGAGGACCGCTTCTGTGAACTCGTTCAGGATCTGGCGTCGCCCCTCGTTGTCGTCGCCATCTGCAAACATGGACCGGACCACTGCTCGGTAACCCGTGAGTGAATTAACCACGGTGGCATGCTGTAAAATGCGAGTCGCATAGGGCTGGATCTCCGTCATGGCTCTGCAACCGTAGAAATAAAGGTGTGGGATCCAGAGGGACGTGTTTTATAGACCATGTCACACATGCGCGCCTAGATGTAGCTCTACGGGTGTAGTCCGTGATACGTACTATTCTGATTGGTTATGTGGCTCCTATAGAGATAGTACCTTATCGACAATGGGGACTACTTGTTCCAAAGCCGTCCATAGATCGGGGTCCAGGGTAAAACCACCGTCGTTCAGACAGAGGAGTCGAGCGAAAAAGGGACCGCAGAAAATGTAGACGTCGTCACACAGGTGAATGCTATCACCGTGCAGGGCACCCAACAACACCCGTTTCAAGGTAGTCCATCCTTCCGGTGACAAAGAAACGTGCGCTTTGGGTTCAGGCGTACACCAACACCTAAGTCCGCTATCGATGAGGCCCACTCGTTTGGGGTACAACAATAGGGTGCAGCCAGGTGTAAGCCTCCGGGTAGCCACAGTCCCTTCTTTCACCTCGGGGTGTAGTAAGTCATCCACCTCGGGGAGTACACCTTTCAGTGCCATCCATAAGGGTGGACAGAGTGTGATATAGGTACCTCCACTCTGTTCCAACCGGGGAAAAAGGGAATCCTCTCCAGCAGTGCGTATGTGCACGCCGACTTGCACGTGCATGAAATCCCTTTCGGGGTCTTTTCCCTGTAACAATCGTGTCAATAGAGTCCAGCCTGATAGCGATAACAAAATCTTCACCTTCTGCGGTGCGTCTTGGACCAGCTCCAGGTGATCGTCATTGACGATGAGGTAGACGTCGGACGTCAGTTGGAATAACGCAAGTTCTGTTCCGCTCGCTGCCATGGTGGGGAATGAAAAGCGAACGGTTAGAGAGATGGCTTTATAGTGTACCTGTTGGGTAGGGTTTTATACACCGTGTGAGTGATGGGCACTTGTTATACTCGCTTGCGCCATAAGGTCAATAAGGTTAGAAATGCGCTTTTTTCTACTACGCCCTGTGACGGCCCTTCGTGAATGGGCGTAACCTGTGAACATCATAGGAATGCATGTACTAACCTGTCTGTGGGGGTTCTCCACAATGTCGTTCACCTTCGTGTCTTTTCGGGTACGTCCGTGTCTTTTCGGTAAAGTCCGTGTCTTTTCGGTAACGTCCGTGTCTTTTCGGTAACGTCCGTATCTTTTCGGGTATATATGAGGGTCTTGAGGGGGGGGCGACTGTATGTGACGTGTTGTATGTGTTTTTCTAGGAGACGTCCGTGTCTATCATCCGGGCACATCACGTGTGCGCCTGCATTGTGGTATGT
>JAVTVY010006514.1:0-40942 GCA_036873755.1 Hanleya hanleyi
AGGGAGCCGGCATTTCAGAGCCCCTTTTCCAGGGAGGTAACTCTTGGTCCCCTTTTTTTCAGGTTAAAGGTATAGGGGACGCCCCATCGCCTTTCATCTCTGGGGCGCCACCAGCTCAAGGTCACGTGGAGGTCAAAAGTAGTTCCGGCAACCTGTAACCTTTGTATTCCTCCGCGGACAGAACGTAGTCCCATATCAACCAAGTGACTTCCAATGTTAATGTATACGGTGAATGCCTAAAAAGAGTATGGGAATAGACGTTTTGTGACAGGGGTGGGTCCCTAGTGGACCGAATGAGTCGAGTGAGGTGTCAAAGTGAAGCGCTCCTCTAGGGCCATTCAGCCATGGGTGGGTGCATGTAAAATGAGGATTTTTTCCCGAAACTATAAAAAGCGGAACACGGACTTTACCCCTAACCTATAGGGGAAAACCCCTATCAACTCTAGCCAAAAGGGCTAATATCGATCTCCGGGCTTATCGGGGCCTGCCTATCAAGTCAATGGGGTGGGTGCATGTAAAATTAGGATTTGTCCCCGAAAATATAAAAAGCGGAACACGGACTTTACCCCTAAACTAGGGGAAAACCCCTATCAACCCTAGCCAAAAGGGCTAATATCGGTCCCCGGGCTTAGCGGGGCCTGCCTATCAAGTCAATGGGGTGGGTTCATGTAAAATTAGGATTTTTTCCCGAAACTATAAAAAGCGAAACACGGACTTTACCCCAAAAATAGGGGAAAATCCCTATCAACCCTAGCCAAAAGGGCTAATATCGGTCCCCGGGCTTATCGGGGCCTGCCTATCAAGTCAATGGGGTGGGTTCATGTAAAATTAGGATTTTTTCCCGAAACTATAGAAAGCGGAACACGGACTTTACCCCTACAATAGGGGTCTGTATTATACAATATAAGGGAAAAGGCCTGTATGGGGTATGGGGCTGGTCAATTTTTTTCGTGGGCTTTACTATGGCTTGTGGGGTCTCATTTTTCTCGTTTCGCCAAGAAAATGACAATGGGAAGGGTCCCGGAGCGAATCGGTGAAATTTTTGGGAAAAGTCACCGAGGTCTGTATATAGGCCTATAGGCTGCTATATGGGGGTATAGGTTCAACCTGGGAAATTCACACACGTTCATTGTGATATGGGTTGCTTGGATTTGTTTTTCACGTGTCGTCATTTAGAACACGATGGGAAGGGTCCCGGAGCGAAACGGTGAAATTTTTGGAAAAGTACCATATAGCCCAAAAAGCTCCATACTGGCTATGGGGATATAGGTCCATCCTGGGAAATTCACACACGTTCATTGTGATATGGGTTGTGGGGTCTTGTTTTTCTCGTCTCGTCATTTAGAACATGATGGGAAGGGTCCCGGAGCGAAACGGTGAAATTTTTGGAAAAAGCTAACCGAGGCCTGGGTAGGCCCATAGGCTGGCTATGGGGTATAGGTCCAACCTGGGAAATTCACACACGTTCAGTG
This sequence comes from Hanleya hanleyi, assembly GCA_036873755.1. Taxonomy (NCBI): domain Eukaryota; kingdom Metazoa; phylum Mollusca; class Polyplacophora; order Lepidopleurida; family Hanleyidae; genus Hanleya; species Hanleya hanleyi. The sequence continues at coordinate 1,473 of JAVTVY010006514.1, forward strand.
TGATATGGCTTGTTTGGTCTTGTTTTTCACGTCTCGTCATTTAGAACACGGAGCGAAGCGGTGAAATTTTTGGAAAAAGTTCACCGAGGCCTGGGTAGGCCCATAGGCCTATACTGCATGGCTATGGAGGTATAGGTCCATACGGGGTGAACGTTTTGGGGTCTAGGTGAGCCCCTTATGATCCTATGGTGTCGTATGAGGTCTTATTTTGAAGCTCCCGTGGAGTTTGTAATGTATCGACTAATGGTTCGTCCGTGTGCTATAGTCTGCACATGCGCAGTCTGGCCGTAGTATAGAAAGCAGGCATGTTGAGGGGTATGTGCGGGGTGTGTTTGGGGTAGAGATGGACCACTATGGGTCCAAATGGGTTGTGGGAGGTGTCAAAGTGAAGCTTGTGTGGGGTAGAGTCAGAATGGCGTGTTTTAAGTGCAAGTCGCGTCAATCTGCGCATGCGCAGTTGGGTGTAGTAAGTAAAGTGGCCATTTTGGGGGTGCGTGGAGGTGTGTTTGGGGTAGAGCGGGGCCATCCTTGGTCCGATTGTGTCGTGGGAGGTGTTATCTTGTAGCTCTCGGGGTGTACATCCCGATTTGAGGGATGCTCACGTCATCGGTGACGTCATCAGTAGGAGTAGTAGCGAAAGTGGGCATTTTGGGGCAGTGAAGGAAGGTATTTGGTGTAGAGATGGACCATCCATATCTGTCACACTTTATATCACATCTTTGTTGTGTTATACCACATCTGTCTTGCATTATATCATATATGTCCTGTATTATACCAAATCTGCCCTGTATTATACAGTATCTGTCCTGTATTATACCAAATCTGTGCTGTATTATAACAATTCTGTGCTTTATTATACAATATCTGTCCTGTGTTATACAATATCTGTGCTGTATTATACAATATCTGTCCTGTATTATACAATATCTGTCCAGTATTCTGCAATATATGTTCTGTATTATACCAAATCTGTCCTGTATTATACAGTATCTGTCCTGTATTGTATCATATATGTCCTGTATTATACCATATCTGCTCTGTATTATACAATATTCCTCCTCTATTATACCATATCTGTGCTGCATTATACCATATCTGTCCTGTATTGTACCATATATGTCCTGTATTAGACAGAATCTGTGCTGTATTATACAATATTTGCCCTCTATTATACCATATCTGTGCTGTATTATACCATATCTGTCCTGAATTATACCATATCTGTGCTGTATTATGCAATATCTGTCCTGTGTTATACAATATCTGTCCTGTATTATACCAAATCTGTCCTGTTTTGTACCATATTTGTCCTGTATTATACAATATATGTTCTGTATTATACCAAATCTGTGCTGTATTATACAGTATCTGTCATGTATTATACCAAATCTGTGCTGTATTATACAATATATGTTCTGTATTATACCAAATCTGTCCTGTATTATACGGTATATGTCCTGTATTATGCCAAATCTGTGCTGTATTATACCATATCTGTCCTGTATTGTACCATATATGTCCTGTATTATACAATATATGTTCTGTATTATACAATCGGATAGCCGTTGTCGTGAATAACAACAAGTTCAGCAATGTTCGTACAGTTTATTATCCCCAATGTTACATCATACCCAGGCTGGGGGATCCGCCCTGGGTATGTTTAGTATGTTCACAGCAAAACAAATTGAAATATCAAACACCATGTTTTATTATTTAACGCGCCGTCACATTAGGTACAAGTGTTTACTGAGCTCAAGTCAACGATCAGCATGTAGACATATAGAGTATGTACGGCATGTTATGGTATTCATCAGTGCATGGGTGAAGCATTCAGCCGATGGGGTGGTCGGTCAGCTTGGTAACGAAAAACATAACATTGGTCACCTTCTCCACTGTCCACTTGGCATTGGGGCGTTGTTGTTGGGCCCATTCCAAGGGATCCACGGTGTCCAGTTTCTCCGGCATCGTCTCTAGCGACACTCGGTTAATGATGGTAAGCGGTTGGTCAAATACCTGGATGTTCCTGCTCGGGTAAAAGTATCGGACTTGGACTGTCTCCTTATGCTGCAGCACATAACCAAACGCCAGATTCAATCTGAAGGCCGTAGTTTGGTCGTTGAATATGGCTTCCACCTAGCTACGTAGACGGGCGAGGTCGGTCAGTCGGAAATTGTAGATATCTTGAATAGGGCGATGACGGTTGAAACATTGCCGTATCATGGACCAATGGCGCCGATAGATGTCACTCACTGGATGGGCGTCCTGTAACAGATCGCTAGGAACATTTATGGGCTCGTCCAGAAAATGTTCGATGCTGTCAAGCGTATGATTCGAAACCGTAACGGTGGGGTCCGGCTGGATATCCAGGCTCTTCTGAACTGTGGGTATAGGCGGGCTCTCCATCATCGCATCACCAGTGGCGTTCGTCTCCCCGGGCTCATCTTCACTGGGTCTGACCTTCCGCGGCTCCTCTTCAGTGGAAAGTTGTCGCCCAAACCGTAGAGACGGGGCATAAATCAAACGCTGATGACGTCTTAACTGACTGCGTCGTTTGAAGAGTTGACCACAATCCTTACAGTGTTCCGTCGCGCCCTCGTGGAATGAGCGTTCGTGGCGCAGTAAATGATCCTTCCTATTAAATGACCGTGCGCAGGTTATACAAGTATACCGTGCATCGTTGTGGGTGGAGGCCTTGTGGCGGTGCAAGTCGTACAGACGAGTAAACTGCTTCTGTGAAGTTGTGCAAGTGAACATCTTGGTGGTTGACAGAGTGTCTGATGAAACGGCCAGGCCGCTTCCCTTTTATAGCACGCTAGCTGGTGATCTATTTTTAGCACACTCAGTTCAACTATCCCCAAGTCGAGGGCCGAGCCGTGACATCTTCGGTAACCTCCGTGTCTCTTCGGGCACCTCCGTGAAATCTTCGGTCACCTCCGTAACTACCCGGCTGTTCCCGTGTAAACCTGGATGGATCTCCGTGTCTCTTCGGTGACCTCCGTGACACCTTCGGTCACCTCCGTGTCTCTTCGGTCACCTCCGTACCGTCAACGATCAGCATGTAGACATATAGAGTATGTACGGCATGTTATGGTATTCATCAGTGCATGAGTGACGCATTCAGCCGATGGGGGTGGTCGGTCAGCCTGGTAACGAAAAACGTGGCATTGGTCACCCTCTCTACGACCCATTGTGTGTTGGGGTTTTGTTGTTGGGCCCATTCCAAGGGATCCACGGTGTCCAGTTTCTCCAGCATCGCCTCTAGCGACGCCCGGTTAATGATGGTAAACGGTTGGTCAAATACCCGGATGTTACTGCTCGGGTAAAAATATCGGGCTTGGTCTGTGTCCTTATGCTGCAGCACATAACCAAACGCCAGATTCAACTTGAAGGTCGTAGTTTGATCGTTGAAGATGGCTTCCACGTAACTGCGTAGACGGGCGAGGTCGGTCCGTCGGAAATTGTAGATATCTTGAATAGGGCGATGACGGTAGAAACAGTGCCGGATCATGGGCCAATGGCGCCGATAGATTACAAGCACATATAAAGTGGAAGTGGTGCCGACATACTGACTGCGTCACATGTTCACAAGAATAAGTGGTATTCTGAGTTAACCTATCTAAAAGCACACCGCCAGAATCTCGCGATTCGTGATATGTGTTGTATCTCAGGTACCGCTTATTGTACCTGTTCATGTGGCAACTTGGATGATATGACCACGGCCCCTAGCACCGGCAAGCGGTGTAGATACAAATCCAAAGTCACTCACTGGATGGTCTTCGTGCCGTGCTCGATCGCTAGGAACATTTATGGGTTCGTCCACAAGTGGCACACTTTGCCCCTCCACGTCATGCAAAATCTGGCCCAAAGGTCTTGTCGTCGGAATTTGACTGTTGAATTAGGGCGACATCATGATCGGCCCTCGTGCGATGGGTGGGAGTTCCCCCTGTTTCGATATTGATGCCTACGGGCTCTTCTATCTGCAAACGTGGCTGCGGAACAGGGTGTCGTGTGCGTTGGTGTCGCAGCAACTGACTGGTCAGTTTGAAAAGCCGACCACATTCTTCGATCCGGGCGGCGTGAAATGATCCACAGTGTACATATCGTACAGCTATACCGGGCGGTTCCTTCGTGCTTGGTAGCCCCATGGCGGCGCAAGTCGTGCAGACGAGTGAATGATTTCGAGCACGTAGTACAAGTGAACATCTTGTTGGTTGACAGAGTGTCTGATGAAACGGCCAGACCGCTTCCCTTTTATAGCACGCTAGCTGGTATCATGTTCGGGCACCTCCGTGTCTCTTCGGTGATCTCCGTGACATCTACGGTGACCTCCGTGTCTCTTCGGGCACCTCCGTGACATCTTCGGTGACCTCCGTGACATCTTCGGGCACCTCCGTGTCTCTTCGGCCACCTCCGTGTCTTTTCGGGAAGTGACCGAAGAGACTCGGAAGTGAACGACATTGTGGGAGAAACCCCACAGACAGGTCAGTACATGTGCTATCATGTTCACACTCCGTCACCGAAAAGACACGGACTGAAGATGGCGGACCTCGCCCGGTGGTGGTGGTGGTGGTGGGAGCTCCCGTGTGGCAGAGCTCTTGGATCGGAGCTCTTGGAGCTCAAAGCGTGTGGAGCTCAGAGCTCGGAAGTGACATTTGCATATGACCTCTGTGAGGTCACTTCCGCTTTCGTTCACGTGACCGGTACTGACCTTTGACCCCGGCGCGCAATTTTTTATCCGGTATTGTTAGCGCGCGCCGGGGTCAAAGGTCAGTACCGGTCACGTGAACGGGAGCGGAAGTGACCTCACAGAGGTCATATGCAAATGTCACTTCCGAGCTCTGAGCTCCACACTCTTTGAGCTCCAAGAGCTCCGATCCAAGAGTTCTGCCACATGGGAGCTCCCACCACCACCACCACCATTGGACGAGGTCCGCCATCTTCAGTCTGTGTCTTTTCGGTGACGGAGTGTGAACACGATAGCACATGTACTGACCTGTCTGTGGGGTTTTTCCCACAATGTCGTTCACTTCCGAGTCTCTTCGGTCACTTCCCGAAAAGACACGGAGGTGGCCGAAGAGACACGGAGGTGCCCGAAGATGTCACGGAGGTCACCGAAGATGTCACGGAGGTCACCGAAGATGTCACGGAGGTTCCCGAAGAGACACGGAGGTGCCCGAACATGATACCAGCTAACGTGCTATAAAAGGGAAGCGGCCTGGCCGTTTCATCAGACACTCTGTCAACCACCAAGATGTTCACTTGTACTACGTGCTCGAAATCATTCACTCGTCTGCACGACTTGCGCCGCCATGGGGCTACCAAGCACGAAGGAACCGCCCGGTATAGCTGTACGATATGTACACTGTGGTTTCAGCGCCCGGATCATTTACAGCGCCACACACGTGCACGCCATGAAGTACCCAAGCGTCCATGCGAAGAATGTGGTCGGCTTTTCAAACTGACCAGTCAGTTGCTGCGACACCAACGCACACGACACCCTGTTCCACAGCCACGTTTGCAGGTAGAAGAGCCCGTAGGCATCAATATCGAAACAGGGGGAACTCCCACCCATCGCACGAGGGCCGATCATGATGTCGCCCTAATTCAACAGTCAAATTCCGACGACAAGACCTTGGGCCAGATTTTGTACGACGTGAAGGGCAAAGTACACTTCGTGGACGAACCCATAAATGTTCGTAGCGATCTGTTACACGAAGACCATCCAATGAGTGACATCTATCGGCGCCATTGGCCCATGATCCGGCACTGTTTCTACCGTCATCGCCCTATTCAAGATATCTACAATTTCCGACTGACCGACCTCGCCCGTCTACGCAGCTGCGTGGAAGCCATCTTCAACGATCAAACTACGGCCTTCAAGTTGAATCTGGCGTTTGGTTATGTGCTACAGCATAAGGACACAGACCAAGCCCGATATTTTTACCCGAGCAGTAACATCCGGGTATTTGACCAACCGTTTACCATCATTAACCGGGCGTCGCTAGAGACGATGCTGGAGAAACTGGACTCCGTGGATCCCTTGGAATGGGCCCAACAACAACGCTCCAACACACAATGGGTCGTAGAGAGGGTGACCAATGTTACGTTTTGCGTTACCAAGCTGACCGACCACCCCCATTGGCTGAATGCGTCACTCATGCACTGATGAATACCATAACATGCCGTACATACTCTATATGTCTACATGCTGATCGTTGACGGTACGGAGGTGACCGAAGAGACACGGAGATGACCGAAGATGTCACGGAGGTTACCGGAGAGACACGGAGGTGCCCGAAGAGTCACGGACGTCACCGAAAAGACACGGAGGTGACCGAAGAGACACGGAGGTGCCCGAAGAGACACGGAGGTTACCGAAGATGTCACGGCTCGGCCCTCGACTTGGGGATAGTTGAACTGAGTGTGCTAAAAATAGATCACCAGCTAGCGTGCTATAAAAGGGAAGCGGCCTGGCCGTTTCATCAGACACTCTGTCAACCACCAAGATGTTCACTTGCACAACTTGCCAGAAGCAGTTTACTCGTCTAGATAATTTACGACGCCACGAGGTCTCCACCCACAACGATGGACTGTATACTTGTATAACCTGCGCACGGTCATTTAATCGGGAAGATGCTTTACTGCGCCACGAACGTTCAATTCATGGGCCACCCAAGCGTCCATGCGAGGATTGTGGTCAACTCTTCAAACGACGCAGTCAGTTGCTGCGACACCAACGATTCATGCCCCGGTACCATGGCATGAGCGACAACTTCCTACTGAAGAGGAGCCGCGGAAGGTCAGACCCAGTGAAGATAAGCCCGGGGAGACGAACGCCACTGGTGATGCGATGAAGGAGAGCCCGCCTACACCCACAGTTCAGAAGAGCCTGGATATCCAGCCGGACCCCAGCGTTACGGTTTCGAGTCATACGCCTGACAACTTCGAACATTTTCTGGGCGATCTCTTACAGGACAACCATCCAGTGAGTGACATCGATCGGCGCCATTGGTCCATGACACGGCACTGTTTCCACCCTCATGCCCCTATTCAAGATATTTACAATTTCCCACTGACCAACCGCACCCGTCTACGCAGCTACGTGGAAGACATCTTCAAAGATCAAACTACGGCCTTCAAATTGAATGTCGCTTTCGGGTACATCTTACGTCACAAAAAGACGGACCAGTTACGGTATTATTATCCCGGCAATAATATCTATGTGTCTGACCAGCCGTTCACCATCATTAACCGGAGGTCACTAGAGACGATGCTGGAGATACTGGACACCGTGGATGCCTTGAGATGGGCACATCGTCAACGCCCCAACATACAATGGGTGGTAGAGAGGGTAACCAATGTCACGTTTTTCCTTACCAAGCTGACCGACCACCGCCATCGGTTGAATGCGTCACCCGTGCACTGATGAATACCATAACATGCCGCACATACTCTCTATGTCTACATGCTGATCGTTGACTTGAGCTCAGTAAACACTTGTACCTAATGTGACGGTGCGTTAAATGACAGTGTTTTGCTGTGAACATACTAAACATACCCAGGGCGGCTCCCCCAGCCTGGGTATGATGTCACATTGGGGATAATAAACTATATAAACATTGCTGAACTTGTTGTTATTCACGACAACCGCTATCCGATTGTATAATACAGAACATATAATGTATAATACAGGACATATATGGTACAATACAGGAAACCTGTGGTATAATACAGCACAGATTTGGTATAATACAGGACAGATACTGTATAATACAGCACAGATTTGGTATAATACAGAACATATATGGTATAATACAGGACAAATATGGTACAATACAGGACAATGACACCCCACAGGACGCATTCGGACCAAGGATGGTCCATCTCTACACCAAATACCTTCCTTCACTTCCCCAAAATGTCCACTTTCGCTACTACTCCTACTGATGACGTCACAGATGACGCGAACATCCTTCAAATCGGGGTCTACACCCCGAGAGCTACACCATGACACTTCCCTAGACACATTCGGACCAAAGATGGTCCCTCTCTACCCCAAATACCTTCCTGTGCTGCCCTAAAATGCCCACTTTCGCTACTACTCGTACTGATGACGTCACCGATGACGTCACAGGTGACGCGGACATCCCTGAAATCGGGATGTACACCCCGAGAGCTACAACATGACACTTCCCTAGACACATTCGGACCAAAGATGGTCCCTCTCTACCCCAAATACCTCCCTTCACTGCCCCAAAATACCCGCTTTCGCTACTACTCGTACTGATGACGTCACCAATGACGTCACATATGCTGCGAACGTCCCTCAAACCGAGATGTACACTCCGAGAGCTACAACATGACACCTCCCACGACGCATTCGGACCGCTACTACTCGTACTGATGACGTCACAGATGACGTGAACATCCCTCAAATCGGGATGTGCCCCCGCGAGCTACAAGATGACACCTTCCAGGACGCATTCGGACCAAGGATGGTCCATTTCGACCCCAAATACCTTCCTGTACTGCCCCAAAATGGCCACTTTACTTACTACAAACAACTGCGCATGCGCAGATTGACGCGACTTGCACTTACAAGCACAGCATTCTGACTCTAACCCACACAAGCTTCACTTTGACACCTTCCACGACCCATTCGGACCCATAGCGGTCCATCTCTACCCCAAACACACACCCACATACCCCCCAAAATGCCTGCTTTCTATACAACGGCCAGACTGCGCATGCGCAGACTATTGGAAACGGACGAACCATTAGTCCAGTCGGATGCTCCTCCACGACAGCTTCAAAATAAGACCTCATACGACATCATAGGATCATTAGGGGCTCACCTAGACTCCAAAACGTCCACCCCGTATGGGCCTATACCCCCATAGCCATGCAGTATAGGCCTATGGGCCTACCCAGGCCTCGGTGAACTTTTCCAAAAATTTCACCGTTTCGCTCCGGGACCCTTCCCATCGTGTTCTAAATGACGAGACGTGAAAAACAAATCCAAACAGCCCCTATCACAATGAACGTGTGTGAATTTCCAAGGTTGAACCTATACCCCCATATAGCCAGTATGGGACTATATGGGCTATATGGTACTTTTCCAAAAAATTCACCGTTGCGCTCCGAGACCCTTCCCATCGTGTTCTAAATGACTAGACGTGAAAAACAAATCCAAGCAACCCATATCACAATGAACGTGTGTGAATTTCCCAGGTTGAACCTATACCCCCATATAGCCAGCCTATAGGCCTATATACAGGCCTACCCGGTACTTTTCCCAAAAATTTCACCGATTCGCTCCGGGACCCTTCCCATTGTCATTTTCTTGGCGAGACGAGAAAAACGAGACCCCACAAGCCATAGTAAAGCCCACGAAAAAAATTGACCACCCCTCCCCCCATACAGGCATTTTCCCTTATATTGTATAATACAGACCCCTATTGTAGGGGTAAAGTCCGAGTTCCGCTTTTTATAGTTTCGGAAAACAATCCTAATTTTACATGCACCCACCCCATTGACTGGATAGGCAGGCCCCGATAAGCCCGGGGACCGATATTAGCCCTTTTGGCTAGAGTTGATAGGTGTTTTCCCCTATTTTAGGGGTAAAGTCCGTATTCCGCTTTTTATAGTTTCGGGAAAAAATCCTAATTTTACATGCACCCACCCCATTGACTTGATAGGCAGGCCCCGATAAGCCCGGGGACCGATATTAGCCCTTTTGGCTAGGGTTGATAGGGGTTTTCCCCTATTTTAGGGGTAAAGTCCGTGTTCCGCTTTTATAGTTTCGGGAAAAAATCATAATTTTACATGCACCCACCCCGTTGACTTGATAGGCAGGTCCCAATAAGCCCGGGGACCGATATTAGCCCTTTTGGCTAGGGTTGATAGGTGTTTTCCTCTATTTTAGGGGTAAAGTCCGTATTCCGCTTTTTATAGTTTCGGGAAAAAAGCCTAATTTTACATACACCCACCCCATTGACTTGATAGGCAGGCCCCAATAAGCCCGGGGACCGATATTAGCCCTTTTGGCTAGAGTTGATAGGTGTTTACCCCTATTTTAGGGGTAAAGTCCGTATTTCGCTTTTTATATTTTCGGGAAAAAATCCTAATTTTACATACACCCACCCCATTGACTTGATAGGCAGGCTCCAATAAGCCCGGGGACCGATATTAGCCCTTTTGGCTAGAGTTGATAGGTGTTTACCCCTATTGTAGGGGTAAAGTCCGTTTTTCGCTTTTTATAGTTTCGGGAAAAAATCCTAATTTTACATGCACCCACCCCATTGACTTGATAAGCAGGTCCCAATAAGCCCGGGACCGATATTAGTTCTTTTGTCTAGGGTTGATAGGTGTTTTCCCCTATTTTAGGGGTAAAGTCCGTGTTCCGCTTTTTATAGTTTCGGGAAAAAATCCTAATTTCACATGCACCCACCCATGACTGAATGCCCCTTCACGAATGCTTCACTTTGATACCTCACTCGACCCAATCGGACCATGCAGCGTATTTGAAGTCTGGGGACTACTTTTTCTCCGCGGAAGCTTTTTCCCGCGACCGCATGACCGCCAGACCGCATCACCGCGGATGAATATATTCCCTGCAACAATTGGAACTCTCCTGTGGTGGAGGTAGCTTTTTGGTCATTCTGCCGGAACTATAGTGCACTTGACCTCTCCTCCACGTGACCTCCACAAAACAGAACAAATAAGTAGGTCAATATGAGTTTAAATCACGGCTACATACTACTAACCCAAATGACCTCTTGAGAATTCAGAATCAAGCATTGAGATCTGAATCCTGGAAAAGTATGGTAAAATCAGGACAAATGGGCGGATGTGATATTTTAATATCTGATTTCCAACTTCCCTTTTCTCTCCAATGAGCATACTTATACAAACTGTAAAGTCGAATCAGTGTACATTTTCGAAACAATTGAACTATTCGCGTTTAATTGAAGCAACGTTTCCTAGTTTAGAAAAGGCGCAAAATTACCCCCTCACCATCATTCGTGAAGTTTTGCCTCAATGACTCAAAAAGGAGTTTATTTTGAAATTATACCACCTAACAAGATGATAGCACTGTCAGGGACTGGTTCTGGTAGGAGTAGTTATAAAAGATGAACGATATGTCAACATGATCCGGCTCAACATGACCAGTTGACAGTTGACAAATCCATGAAAGAAACTTCAAGAGCGGTCCATTTGATAGTATCATAACTGTCGAATGTGAGCTCATATTATTTAAAGTTAAGGATCATGGGTGCTCTGATAAGCAAATCTGTTCTGAATTCCTGTCCAGTCTCTAATTTTAACATCATGGTTTAATATAAGAATACAAAGTAATTAGTGGCGATGATTTCGTTAAATTACATTACTTCGTTGAATTAAAGCCCGGTCGTTTCCAATTATTGCTGCTTTCTATTATCTTGAATACTAGATTTGCCAGGGATGATAATATGGGTGAATCTCACCAGACCCCAGGCATTAAGGTATAAAGATGTGGAATAATGAGGATCGTTGAGAGGATGGGAGACTTTTTCCAATTAGACGCATTAACTGTAATGTATCGGTGAACTTCAAGTCTTAGTAAGGCTATTATGTCTAGTGGTTTGGCAGAACATGCAAACTGTTCAATGTGTGGTCTTGATCTTGATTCCCCATGATTCCTTTCCCAGCAATCAAGATGGCGTTCATATCAACTAGGACACACTGGCCACTTTCGACAGCGAAAACACCTGTGTGTATATATGGGATGTGCTTATTCAGAATATGACACGAAGTAGTTCTCTACATGGATATCGTCCATACAAATCAAAACGTTACCGCCAATGTTTACCAAAGCAAAAAACACAGTGATATGGCGATTCAGAATGTGACTCATACGAATTTGTCTAATAGGGCTTCCCCTAGCAACCGAAGTTGCACCCACAGTAACCTTATCCATATCGTCACCTTATCCATATCGTCACTTCGTCCTGAATGTCCAATATGTTCTGAGGTAAAACCAGTTCTGTGTTTTCACATTTGTAACTGAGCGATTTTTTTCCATAGCAATCAAGGTTGCATCCATACTAACCATTGAATTGTCTATTTCGTAGTGATAACGGCTTTTTAAACGTGACATTTGCTATTCTTGCATTTTCCAAATTGTCCGATTCCTTCCATCACATCCAAGATGTTGTCCAGTACAATTGCTTGGAACGCGGTATTGACACTTGTTGCTTCAGTTACAGTTTTACAACACTGGTGTGAGGAATTTGAAAAATTATATAGTAATAACACGGATGAAGTTTCCGACGATGAGTTCTATTACGAAAAACTTCAGGAACTCGGTTAGACAAAAATGAAATGTTTTTTAGAGATCTCTATGGCAGTAAATAATGCTAAAAATTATAAGACGCCAGGAATGAATGAAATTTCGAATGAGGTATTAAAAATTGAGCCTGTTATAGATAGTTTCACATTTTTTTCAATCTGTGTTTTGCAAATGATTTTTTACCAATTGTGTGGACACAAGCATTGGTTTTCAGTATTTCGAAGGGAAATAACCATCCCAGGGTCCCTTTAAATTATCCTGGTATAAGAATTTTATCATGTGTGTATAAAATCTACAGTGTTGCACTTAATAGAAGAATCTATGGCTTTGTTGAAAACAATAATTTGTTGTCTGACGAACAGAATAGTTTCAGATCAAATCGTTCATATACTGATCATATGTTTTCATTACAAAGTATTATTGACAACAATGTGGCCAAGGGGAAGCCTGTTTACGCATGCTTTATAGATTTAATGGAAAGCCTTCAGCTTGGTCAATAGAAATTTGTTTTTTCATGAATTATTACGTTCTGGTATAGATGAAAATATATAGAGCTGTTAAACGAGTGTATAGTAATACTATGTCTGCTATAAAAGTTAATGATTATCTCACTGACTGGTTTGCAACCAACTTCGGTGTCAGACAAGGAGATACTCTGTCTCTAACTCTGTTTTACAGTTAATTAAATGGTTTCATTGAAGAGGAAAAAAGTGTGAAATCGTTGTTGATGTGAATGATAAACTGGTATCTGTTTTAGCTTACGAAATGTTATAGTCATATTTGCAGAGTCAGAGGATGAGCTGCAAAAGCTTCTTGTTGTTAATATCTGGTGCAGAAAGTGTTAACATGAGTAAATCCCAAAGCATGCACTTCAGAATACGTGGAGTAAAAAGAAGCATTTTTGAATTCGAACTAGGGGATAAATTTATGATTATGCAGGAAGCTACAAGTATCTCGGTGTTGTGTTTAATTAATATTTAAATTTCTATCTCGCTGCTAAAACGTTATCCGATTCAGCAGGGTAGAGCCATGGATTATACACTGCACTGTCAGTGTATGATCCATGGTAGAGCACTTGGGTCATTGATAAGTAAATGTTAAAATTTATACTGTCTTGGCTTCCAAACTTACACTGCTTTATTTGACAAAGGAGTTGTACCAATTTTGAATAATGGAGTTGGTGTATGGGGTACTGATACTATGCAGTGCTGTAACGCTATTAGTAATAGGGCACAGAGATATTTTCTTCGTGTGCACAAACTTACTTCACTTGATTTAATTTATGGAGGTATGGGTTGGTCCACATTAAAAGTATTAAGAAGAGTTGAATGTGTAAGGTTATGGAATCGTTTAATAGCCATGGAAGATTCCCGTTTAAATAAATATATATTAATCTGGGATTGCTTATGTCAGGGTGAATGGTGTAAATTTGTTCCTAATATTTTATATGATGTTCAGCTGGAAAAGTTTTTGCTAATATGCTACAATGTGACGTGACAGAGTTTCAGAGTTTCTCTATGACACATTCTACTGAGCGTTGGTATGCGTGTATACAAAAATGCCAAAATTGAGAAGTTAGATTACGTTGAAAACAGTCATACCTTTAAGAATAGAAGTTGGTAGATTTCGAGGAGAAAAAATTGAAGATAGAATTTGCAGTTGTTGTGATACTAATATTGTGGAATATGAAAAACAGTTTATTTTCTTCTGCTCATTATACGAGAAAGAGAGACAGTCTTTGCTACAAAATCTTTTGTTTGAAACTTCCCACTTTACCGGCGAAAAATTAAATATTTTGTTTGAGAATTACACGGGAAAAAGTCGTTATATTATTAGAAGAGCTTTTTTCCACTACAAATAAGAGAATTTGAACTGTTATATGTAACAAGGGAGTTAAATTGCAGGTAACATTGCGATGTCAACCGAGACAGATTCGCGAGTGCGTTCGAAGACTTCACAATTCGATGACGCGGTTTCTCAATTGGGACAAATGATTCTTTATTTGTAATATGGTTCATGATGGACTCCCGCATAAAAATTCATAAAATTCCTTACTGTAACTTTGGAAATTGAAGAACATTTGGTAGCGACTGCCATAAAGTATCGATGATTGACTGCAGGAAATATCATTGGCAAACAATCCGATAGATTTTCGAAGTCTCGTCCAATAAAGTATCCTCGTGAAACCTGGACGGCTAATTAACGAGGATATAATAAACTAGACCGAGTCGATCCAATACGACCGAGGGGCCATCACATGCCCACGTTAAGTAAGGAAAACATTCATTATTTCTAAGATCGTACAATCCTACTTCGTTAATCCCCCCCCCCTCCCTCCCTCCGCCTTTGGGAACAAATTTGTTTGGTTGAAATCAAATAACAGCTGTTTTTTCTATATTTATTCATTGTTATCATATTTCAACTAACAATCAGTCAAACTACTACTACTAATAATACGGTATTAAATTACTATGCCCAAATTTGTCATGACAATTGGATGTATTTAATCTTTTATACAGTTAAATATTTGTAATTTATGTGGCATCAAATCATTTAGTCCAGTCAATATGTGGAACAAATTGTGCCTTTTTCCATAAAAGCATGAAATTTGGCACAGAGGTACCTCGTGGCCTCGGGAGCATTTCTAGATATGGAGTCACCTTGAATTTTTTTCAAAATGACCGCCAGAAGCCCATATTAGCATCTAGATTCCTGCACTGTTTTATCTGGTCGTCAATATTTGTGTTGGTCATTTGTCAGAATATTGATAGAAAATCCCATATCAATAATAGGCAAGTCATATGGATCTTGGATTTCAGGATGGCCGCCATCTGAAGCCGATTTCAGTCAATAATTTATTATCCACGGAATATATACATTATTCCTGTTGATACACTGTTATTTTAGGGGTATAGCGCGACGAATATTTCACAATAGCTATGGTGTAATACCGGCCACCTTGGATTTCCAAGATGGCCGCCATCTGAGCCTTATTTTAGTTCATATCTATATATCTATTCCAATGACCACTCGCAAACATCGAGGCTAGAATTGCGTATTCCCCGGAAAGAATTATCGGTCATGTGGGGTTTCGAATTGGCGACCACAGGAAAACTTTTTCCAAAATCTTATTAGCCAACCAAGTTATAAACTTGATATGGAGATAAAATTTTCCATAAACACAAGTCTCTCATCTTAACCT
This sequence comes from Hanleya hanleyi, assembly GCA_036873755.1. Taxonomy (NCBI): domain Eukaryota; kingdom Metazoa; phylum Mollusca; class Polyplacophora; order Lepidopleurida; family Hanleyidae; genus Hanleya; species Hanleya hanleyi. The sequence continues at coordinate 17,006 of JAVTVY010006514.1, forward strand.
ACACCACCTGCTTGTATCCGATTATGCTCATAACATCGACATTCCCGATCCACATAATTAGTAAGTCGTAAATATGAGATAGGGGTTCCATACGACTTCGACAGCAAGTTGATGAAAGTTCAAGTTCTCATCAGGGATAGGCGTCTATGTCTTAGTACTATTACAATATATGATAATAGATATTATTGTGAATACATAATATACACTCTCCCCTCTTGATACAATATTACAAACTGCATCTAGCAGTTGTCCTGTACCGTTTTGATGGTACGGTTTTATACCTGCCCACATCATGTGAATATATCTTAGAATCGAGGAAATACAAACGCATGGTCGAATAGAACTAACTGTGTTACAGAAAAGGTGAAATACTCTTCTCATGTGAACTCTTGCCCCCTGAAATAAAAATAAAATGCTACCGTGAACTCACATCCTGAAATAACAGAGACGCCATCAATATTCTGACAACTCACCCAAAGAGTAAGTCCCAAACAGAAGAAACAGTGCAGGATTCCAGTTCTATTATGGGATCCTCGGCAGCCATCTTGAAAAATGGGCGCTGTGACCTACATAGAAAAAGTTCGCGATGGCTCCATATCTAGAAATTCTCCTCAGGCCTCGATGCACACCTGTGCCATATTTCATGTTTTTATGAAAAAAGGCACAATTCGATGGAAAATCTGCACATATTGACTGGACTAATTACGGAACTAAAGTAAGAAGTAAAACAAAAATAATCTATGATTTAAAAAAATAATAATTTGCATTGGCCGGGAATCGAACACGGGTGGCAACCGAGAACTCTACCACTGAACCGCCAATTCTTCTGGTTATAACATTTGCTGAAACGAAGCGGTGAAACACCTACCTATGAATAATTTACCATTTGCTTTTTATGTTATATTAATAATTGAAAGTGATAACTCTTTTGTGCGTGCATGTATGAATAGTCTATCATCCCTAGTCATGGTTCGTCTGACAAATCCGATACAGGACAGAAGACGAATTCGTCAGGACTAAGATCAGTCGTTCATTAATAAACTTTCCGAACAGCCTTCGATACCTCATGGCCTTTCCGAAGATGCTCATATTTGAAAAAAATAGAAGCCAGCAATGTGTCGTATATTTCATCCCCTTTCAACTCAAGTTATGAGTAGCCGTCATTGTTTTGACTGGAGAGACGCCTACGTGTCCTTTCACCGAGCACATTCAAAGAGACAGTTCTACAGCCTATTCCCACTATAAAGTCGGCTTGTCTGTGAACCCGACGAAGCACGCCATAACGCTGTCCGTTCATTGGCTGTTACTTTAAACGGTTTGTTCGAGTAATAACTGTATTACAAGCGTCTAGTCCGTCATCCATAATTCAGCCGTCGTCCATTAGAGAATATCCGCGTCCATTATCCAAAGACCTATTCCATATTCCATACAACAGTATTAGCACCAAATTCAAAAAGACACTCATAATATACATAAACATAGGATTGTTTCCTGCAAGAGAGAAGCGGTCAACAGTTTTCAATGATGCTGGCAAGACATCATGATGTTCCAAAAATATCAAATCCGTATCGCTGATCAGTATTCTTAATCCATAATATTCGTTGTAAATTCGTCATCTAAAGAATGATGTATCTCAGTCACGCTTTGATTGTGATTGTTCATATGAGTACCATGAGGATCTTGAAGTACATGGGTTCATATGCGCCTAGCCCCAGGTTAAGCGGAATTAGACACAAGTTACGAAACGTAGCGCCATAGATCTTGCACGCTACGTTCGTATTTTGCTATCAGCATGCGATATGTATCGCCAAATTTGAGAAACTTTGAGTGTAGGCGCTTGGTGGAATAGCCCTGTTTTTTAAGTTTCTGCACCAATGTTTTGTGACGTTGATTAAAATCGTCACATTTATCACAGGATCTAGCAAATGCTACTAAGCGAGATATGTATACGCCATATGCAGGTCCCACTGGAATATTACTGTCCAGAAAGGGATAGTTTACGATGTCGAAATTGTAATCATCTCGACGAGAGAGAATGCCCGCTTCATTTTTATAGAGATAGAGATCTAAATATGATGTGACTGTAGGGCTGTCTGTAGTTTCCTTCAAATCCAGTGAAGGTGGATATATATATCATTCACTGCGTCATTTATATAGCGATTATCCACAGCGAGAAGATCGTCTATATAGCGTTTGGTGAATGAGAAGGAACGGGCTTTGAATGGATCGGTTTTTGAAAGCGCCTGCATATAGTCATATTCATAAGAGAACAGATACAGATCAGCCAACAGGGGTGCACAATTAGTACCCATTGGAATACCTATATGCTGCTGATATATTGTGTTGCCAAATTTCACATAGATATTTTTAATGGGAAATTCAAGCAACTCTATAAACAAAGAAACATCCCATGAATGATATCTCTTGTATGTAGTAGAGCTAAAGAATGCTTTTTGGCTTCCGACATTAATATATCTACGATGCCCCAATCTGAGTGCAGGGGCTGGTACGGAGTATACAGACCTGCATTATGGAGGATGGAATAGTCTCTCGTTTGCAGAGTAATCCACTGATTTTACTACTATATTTCGTTACCGGCAGTAGGGCCTACTTTTGACACGGCGTTTTCTCATTATTATATAGGTTTATTATTATAATAAGGCGTATTTTCAATTTTGTAACAGAATGGATACTCTGCTTTGAAAATAACCGTTGCACCCCATACCCCCCCCCCGGTAAACATGTGCAGTGGCTCATCAAATCACGACGCGAACATTCATCGCGCGCCGCGTTTAAATGAAACTTCTAAACGTGACGCGCGACGGACGTTCGCGGTGCATGCGCGTCGCCGATAGATTAACCTATGAAATGGACGTTTTATTTCGTTTATGAGCAACTGAAGTCATATAGTCGTTTATGTAAAAAGAATTTGCGCGAGTAGGAGTGGGGGGGGGGGGGAGGGTGCGATCCCCTCGCATATTTTCACAAGGGAGTGTAACTCGAATTTGGACATTTGAACATATAACTATGAGGTGTTTGCAGTAATTTGGAGTGTCCTTGAATGGTCACACACCGCTAAAGAAAAGATTGACGATTAAACACTGCAATGTTATGCTGTGTTCTTTGGTACAGAAAACCTCTATTTAAAGGATCTACTTTGAGACGACCCGTTGGTGAGATTATATTCTCATGACATCGAGATGAATCTTGATTAAATACAATCCTCCAATATGTGCCGAGCGTTGTGACATCTCATTTATGAGAGATAAATAGATAGTATGGGAAATATTGGCGTTCGAGGAGCTATACTCCCTTCACCTAGTTCACGATGCAATTCTCACTTGAAACGATGTACTAATTTGCAGTTGCCAAAATTATTGCATCTCAAATATGGGTTTGAAGTCATATTATTCATGTAGACATCAACGATGACAAGAATATTTGAAAATATTTTGGAAACCCGACCGGCGGACTCAGCTGCGCATTTGGGAATTAATAAACTGGTACAAAACGTTCTTGCTATCCATCAAGGGCTCGTGTCAGATGTCGTGTGCGGACTGAATTAATTCCTGCTACCTGATCAAGTACACAGCCGGGCGGGCAGATGTTAGATTCCCATTGCCGTAGACATTAACTCATATGCTATTGGCTTATTGCTGATATATCAGTGCATCAACCTATTTTATACTTTGTAAGCACATCTACCAACAAATGTACTTCCATATACCATTTATATTGGATTTATTAGTACCGTGAAACCTGTGAATACCGACAACTGCATGGGTCAACTGACCAACTTCTAAATATCGACATTATCCATGCTCCCAATATTTAAACGTAAAGTATTTTTAACCTTGATAAACCAGATCCCTCTCAAGATCGACACAATAAGCTGATCCCAAACATGGTCGGTATACACAGGTTGCAATGTAATTTCAGTTGACAGTAAATATCGTCTGACTGTGTATGGGGTGGGGGGATACTCCGGATGCCAATGTCATTGCTGGTTATTGTCTGCCACGGTGTTTCACAATGTATAATTATATTTTGTTGGTTAATAATTGGCAACACTCAAAGTATTGTTCCTATATGGCAATGCAAAAAAAACACCATTTTCTCTCTCAGTTCTTGATTGGAAAATTCAAGAGGCGGGCTATCCAAATATCTGCTAAACAATACTCTAACGTAAACCCCAGTAGCCTGAAGGGCCAACGAGTATTATGAATGGAAATGACGAAGCTGCACTGTTTATACAAATACATGTACCGTACCGATAGTAAATTATTAAAACCTTCTGCGTAAAGGATCATTGGTAAATTCAAAATGGCGGCCAACTGGCATTTTCCCATATTTTCCCCTCATTTGAAAGAATTTTATACGTCATTGTACACATTTAGTACAAATTGATCTCATAAAACACTATACCGTACATGTTTGGTGTTGACTCGTCTAATCGTCAGCGCAAAGCATGAATTGCAACGTTGGGCCACCTCAGGCTCACTTTTCTCGTGTTTTCCGCCAAATTTATGTGCTTTATTAAACGAAATATATAGTTCTGTTAATCTAACTATTTTATATCATAGCGCCATTATGTTAGGCTCATTACAAGACGATTCGCATAATCAGCCCCTGGCAAAGCATATTAGCTGATTTAAAAATAGAATAATAGAATTTAATAGAATATTTAAAAAAAACATATTTTATATCGGGTTTAATTCGAGACATTATTATAAGCTCAAATTAAAGCTCATTCATATCATATACTACAAATTAAATGTTTAGGATTGAACACTAATCTAATCACGAAATGAGAGAGCCTGGGAACATATTTGCGCTTATTCACACCTATGCGTTTAGAAAATTGCTTGAAGCATATACTGACTTTTGCAGTGTAGCTATCATCTTGGCTCCATTCTGAGTTCTATCAAATAATCTGCAGCGTAAAATATACTGGTAAATTTGAAATAAAGGTCATGTGGGTCAGCTGAAACTTGTGTTTGTTACTATCGATCATCTTATTTTAGTCTATATTAGGTGAGAGTGGATATATTTTTTTAAATCGAGCTCTGTCACATCTTATCTTATCATTTGAGGCCCATTGCTAGTGTATTCACAAATATTACAGCACAGGTCCAAGTGAAGCTCAAGTTTTCGAAGTATTTTTGTATTTAATAGCCCAAAGTGTATATTTTTCAAACTCATGCTCGAGAGGAGTCTTCTAAAACAGGCATGTTTCACATCTCACGTCATATCGTTTAGGATTATAACTATTCTTAATTCAGAGATCAGGTTTTGAACTCCGTCAAGGTTACCCTACCTGGCCTGGGGGGGGGGGGGGGCGAAATGGCCCCCTATATACCAAACTTTCTGCGCTATCTCCGGAACGACAAAAAATAGAGAGCTGAAACTCCGTGACTTTATAGTTTATCATATTGGGGTCATTTTGAGCCTATTTGCATGACCCCCCGAGGAGAGGATCATGGGTAAATTCAAGATGACGGTCATGTGGGGTCCCAGAAAAGTGATGTTTTTGTCATATTTCTTCAAAATTTCTGCATTTCTCCGATGAAAAGTGAGCAAAAACTATTTTATTTCACATCACATTAATATTTACTAATTTATCATGCTATTTTTGCGGAGAAATTGCATGAATAAAAAATTCGGAAAATCTGACCGAAAAATCGACCAAAAAATGCCGTTTTTGAAAACGACGTCACTGTGACGTCATACACGCGGCCATCTTGGATTTTTTTTTACATTTTCTGGTAGAGCTTGACCCAAGGGTATAGTGTGGTAAGTTTCAGCCCCATAGCTCAAGGGGTAAGAAAAATAAATAACGGGGCGGGCTATTTCGCCCCCCTCAGGCCACGACAGGTCCCCAAAAGCCCAGGCCAGATAGGGTTAAAAGCTGGTCACTTTACGCATGTGCTGTTCCCCAACACTATAATTTACGTGTATTTTAAGAAAACCCGTCCAAATTCAGGCTGAAAGCGCATCGATGAACGGTAGTTTCAACATATTTCTGCAACACATTCCTCGTGGTATGCATTCTGAAAGTATCGAAGAAGCCTAACAAAATGTATCGAAGAAGCCCTCTTAAAGTATTTCCAGACTGGAAACCAATTAGAAGATGAAGTTTCCCCATTTCACACCTCGTCGTATTGGGCTGATGTTTTGACTGATTTGAATAATTCTGGAAGCTTTCACAGATAGATTCAAAATGACGTCGATGAAAGGTCTTCGAAAAAGGAAATTAGTAATTTTATGTTTTTCTTTCTTTCTTTCTTTCTTCAAATTATAGGAATTATTGTTATTTATTTTATAACCTGAAGCTAAACAACACTGTGAAAAAGTATTTTACAAATGTTTACTTGAAGCTAACCATAACTCCTCAAATGGGAATTAAAACATTTCAGTCTACCTCTCCACCTCTCTCATCATTTGTTGAGCTAAATACCATGCAAATATGAGTCAGCATGGGCCCCAAATAATAAGCTATGATGTAAAACAGTTCGGTGGTGACTAATTTGTACTAGGAGCTAAAAATAGTCCCTTAGACTAGACTAAGTGGTAAGGGTAGGATATAATTTGTAAAACATGTAAATATATATATATATGCTGATTTCCCTCATTCAATATACCCATTGTATATATACATATGGTTGGTAGACAAAAATGATTATCAGGATCGATTAATTCGTTTCGCTCATTATTTGATCAAGTGTGTACGTGGGCTTTTACTGGTATGCGTATATAGGATATCCCATTATTTTACATATGTGTGAGAATCCTTAGCCACGGTTCGTCTGACAGAGCCATAGCAGATATCGTGATAGTGAGAGAAATGTTACTCCCGTTGAGGTACATTCGTATGGTATCGAGAGTGACAGGGGTTTTGCCAAATTTATCTTTCGGATAATAGTCAATGTTGAGAAAGCTTGATTTCACCCCAATGAATTAGGTGTGTTTATTGCCGGAATGAGCTACATGGCTCCTCTCCCAATCACATGTACAAAAAATAATAACAGAATCAAACCACTGACTGAAATAATATGACTGGCTTAACAGACAACTCTACTAGACTGACTAATCAATCAGTTCAAATTAATGTTTGTCTCGTTTGCTTACATATAAGCAATTAAACACATTTTCAGATTGATGTATTTCTACCGACTGTCATATAAATATCGACATAAATACCAGGATTGCTAACTTCTTATGCATATTAAAATTGTCTAGCCATGTATTGTGCTCCAAGTTCTTTGGCGTCAATTATGAATTTTCCCACAGAGATAATCCCTTTTTTAGACTAGAAATTTAACAATAGTTTTAATTTTTTAAGAGACGGCCATGACCAGTAATATTTCTTAAAATATTGTTTTCTTAGAGCAGAGTACAGTGGACAGCATACTAGAAAATGAAATTCATCCTCCACCATACCGGAGCTACAGACCTTACAAATACGATTAGGCTTCGGGATATTATTGTATCGACCGATCTCAAGTTCTAGCCCATGAAAACCACATCTGAAACGAACTATAGTACGAAAGGCTTTTCCACTTAATGATGTTGAAAACTCTATGTATTTTTCTTTCGAGAAAACCTCTTTTACCATTACATATGTCGAGAATCTTGTTGATGTTTTAATATTAGCTGACCAATTTTGTATAAAAGAGTCTTCTATCGTTCTGTGTACATGATATATATTTAATTGGGTCGGGTCTTCCAAATGAAATAAATACCCGTATCCATTACTCTCCAGTAAATGTCTAATTCCTTTACTCCGGTTATATAACCTTTTTGGATAAACTTTCCCGCATTGTAATTGGTACAGTCTGTAAGGTAAAGAATATTTCTTACTCACCAGCTTAACCCAGAATTTAACTATCCTTTTTTTACATTCAGTAGACAAGCTGTATGTGCCAAGCACTTACAGCTGACACACATACAATATATAAACATATTTGGAGCATTTTTTGGGAGACCCAAAACAAACTTACAATATTGAGTGTATACAGATTCCATATCTTTCATGTCACTAAAACCCCATAATTCACATCCATATAATAGTATAGGCTTTACCATTTTATCAAAAATTTCCAACTTAGTATCTACATCAAGTTCTAGATTATAGAAACATCTCTTCAAACTGAATATTGATCTCCTTGCCTTTTCAATCAGAGCTTTACGGGTTTCCTCCATATTTAAATTATATTTCAGACAAATACCGAGATAACAAAAATGATCTAATACATCTACCAAATTACCATTGCAGGTCCAATTGTATTGCCGCTTAAATCGTGTCGATCCAAACACCACTATTTTACTTTTCGCAACATTCAACTTCAAACCCCAGCGGTCGCAGTATATACAAAATTTATCTAGCAATTGTTGTAACCCTTCTGGTGTTCTAGAAAATAAGACAGTATCAGTAGTAGAGAAAGCGCAAAAAGATAACATTTTCCAGGGAGGTAACTCTTGATGCCCTTGATTCCAGGTTATAGTATAGGAAGCGGCAATGCACGGCCTTTCACCTCTGAGGCCGTCAAGGCCGCTATAGTTCCAACAGGGAGCGCCACCAGGGTGACCTTTGACCTCGAATTCCTCCGCGGTGATGCGGTCATGTCTGGCGGTGATGCGGTCGCGGAAAAAGCTCCGCGGAGAAAAAGTTGTCCCCAGACTTCAAATACGCTGCATGGTCCAATTGGGTCGTATGTGGTATCAATGTGAAGCATTCGTAAAGGGGCATCTGATGGGCTGGGTGTGGGGTTGAAATATCGTCATTCTGCGCATGAGCGGTGGACAAAGGGTATGGTAATCGACGTTTTGGGGTCGAGGGGAGCCCCTAATGGGCCGATGGAGTTGTATGAGGTATCAATGTGAAGCATACGTGAGGGGGCATCTGACTGGACTAGCGTCTCATCCGTTGTCAACATTCTGCGCATGCGCAGACAGGGAATTGTGGGAAAAGGGTATGGAAATAGACATTTTGGGGTTGAGGTGGGCCACTGGAGGGCCTATGGAGTCGTATGAGGTATCAATGTGAAGCATTCGTGAAGGAGCACCCTCCGGGATGGGTGAGACGTGGAACTGACGTCATTCTGCGCATGCGCAGTAGACCAAGGGTATGGAAATAGACGTTTTGGGATCTAGGTGAGCCTCTAATGGGCCGATGGAGTCGTATGAGGTATCAATGCAAAGCAGTCGTGAAGGAACATCTGCCTGGACTAGTGCGTCGTCCGTGTTCAACATTCTGCGCATGCACAGACAGGGAAGGGGAAAAGGGAATGGAAATAGACGTTTTGGGGTTTAGGTGGGCCACTATTGGTCCGATAGACATGCACAGAGTACATGTAGAAGGACAAGGAACATGTATATTGACAGTATATGTACATGAACAGACTACATGTACAGGCACATAGTACATGTGCATGAATATGCGCAGAATACATGGACATGCGCAGAGTACATGTATTCTGTGCTTGGTGGCGTACCCTACGCCCTACGGGCTATAGGGTACAGGGTGCACCACAGGAGCGTGCGCCTGCATACAGACACACACACACGCGTACACGCAAGCACACATACACACAGACGTATACACACACGCATAAACACACACAGACGCATGCACACACACACACAGACGCATGCATACATGAATATACACACACGCACGCATTCACGCACATACGTACACACAGACGCATACACACACACCAATACACACACACACACAGACGTATACACACACGCATAAATACACACACCCGCGCGTACACACACACGCACGCATACACACACACACGCACACGCACCAACACACACACGCACACACACACGCGCATACACTCATTGCGCATAGCGCCGCAAGGTCAATAGGGCTCGAAATGGGCTTTTAGACTACTAATCCTTCCTTCACTGGCCCAAAACGACCACTTTGGCTACCACTCCTACTGATGACGTCACAGATGACGTGAACATCCCTCAAATCGGGATGTACACCCCGAGAGCTACAACATGACACCTCCCACGACGCATTCGAACCAAGGATGGTCCCTCTCTACCCCAAATACCTTCCTTCACTGCCCCAAAATGTCCACTTTCGCTACTACTCGTACTGATGACGTCACAGATGACGCGAACATCCCTCAAATCGGGGTCTATAACCCGAGAGCTACAACATGACACCTCCCACGACACAATCGGACCAAGGATGGTCCCTCTCTACCCCAAATACCTTCCTTCACTGCCCCAAATTGTCCACTTTCGCTACTACTCCTACTGATGACGTCACCGATGACGTCACAGATGACGCGAACATCCCTCAAATCGGGGTCTACACCCCGAGAGCTACAAAATGACACCTCCCACGACACAATCGGACCAAGGATGGTCCCTCTCTACCCCAAATATCTCCCTGCACTTCCCCAAAATGCCCACTTTCGCTACTACTCGTTCTGATGACGTCACAGATGACGCGAGCATCCCTCAAATCGGGGTCTACAGCCCGAGAGCTACAACATGACACCTCCCACGACACAATCGGACCAAGGATGGTCCCTTTCTACCCCAAATACCTTCCTGCACTTTCCTAAAATGCCCACTTTCGCTACTACTCGTACTGATGACGTCACCGATGACGTGACAGATGCTGTAGACAGCCCCCAAATCGGGGTCAACACCCCGAGAGCTACAAAATGACACCTTCCAGGACGCATTCGGACCAAGGATGGTCCATCTCTACCCCAAATACCTTCCTGTACTGCCCCAAAATGACCACTTTACTTACTACAACCAACTGCGCATGCGCAGATTGACGCGACTTGCACCTAAAAACACGCCATTCTGACTACCCCACACAAGCTTCACTTTAACACCTTCCACGATCCATTCGAACCCATAGCGGTCCATCTCTACCCCAAACACACCCCCACATACCCCCCCAAAATGCCTGCTTTCTATACTACGGCCAGACTGCGCATGCGCAAACTATTGAAAACGGACGAACCATTAGTCCAGTCGGATGCTCCTCAACGAGAGCTTCAAAATGAGACCTCATACGACACAATAGGATCATTAGGGGCTCACCTAGACCCCAAAACGTCCACCCCGTGTGAACCTATACCCCATAGCCATGCAGTATAGGCCTATGGGCTTATCCAGGCCTCGGTGAACTTTTTCCAAAAATTTCACCGTTTCTCTTCGAAACACTTCCCATCGTGTACTAAATGACGAGACGTGAAAAACAAATCCAAACAACCCATATCACAATGAACGTGTGTGAATTTCCCAAGTTGAACCTATACCCCCATATAGCCAGCATGGAGCAATATGAGCCTATATACAGAACTCGGTGACTTTTTCGCAAAATTTCACCGATTCGCTCCGGGACCTTTCCCATTGTGATTTTCTTGACGAGACGAGAAAAACGAGACCCCACAAGCCATAGTAAAGCCCACAAAAAAAAATTGACCACCCCTCCCCCCATATAGCCAGTATGAGCCTATATGCAGACCTCGGTGACTTTTCCCAAAAATTTCACCGATTCGCTCCGGGACCCCTCCTATTGTGTTTTTCTCGGCGAGACGAGAAAAACGAGACCCCACAACCCATAGTAACACCCACAAAAAAAATTTGACCACCCCTCCCTCCATAAAGCGAGTATGGGATATACCCATACAGGCATTTCTCCGTATATTGTATAATACAGATCCCTATTGTAGGGGTAAAGTCCGAGTTCCGCTTTTTATATTTTCGGAAAAAAATCCTAATTTTACAGGCACCCACCTGATAGGCAGGCCCCGATAAGCCCGGGGACCGATATCAGCCCTTTTGGCTAGAGGTGATAGGGGTTTTCCCCTATTTTAGGGGTAAAGTCCGTGTTCCGCTTTTTATAGTTTCGGGAAAAATCCTAATTTTACACGCACCCACCCCATTGACTTGATAGGTAGGTGCCAATAAGCCCGGGGACCGATATTAGCCCTTTTGGCTAGGGTTGATATGTGTTTTCCCCTATTTTAGGGGTAAAGTCCGAGTTCCGCATTTTATATTTTCGGAAAAAAATCCTAATTTTACATGCACCCACCTCATTGACTTGATAGGCAGGCCCCGATAAGCCCGGGGACCGATATCTGCCCTTTTGGCTAGAGGTGATAGGGGTTTTCCCCTATTTTAGGGGTAAAGTCTGTGTTCCGCTTTTTATATTTTCGGGGGAAAATCCTAATTTTACACGCACCCACCCCATTGACTTGATAGGTAGGTGCCAATAAGCCCGGGGATCGATATTAGCCCTTTTCGCTAGGGTTGATATGTGTTTTCCCCTATTTTAGGGGTAAAGTCCGAGTTCCGCTTTTTATATTTTTGGAAAAAAATCCTAATTTTACATGCACCCACCCCATTGACTTGATAGGCAGGCCCCGATAAGCCCGGGGACCGATATCAGCCCTTTTGTCTAGAGGTGATAGGGGTTTTCCCCTATTTTAGGGGTAAAGTCCGTGTTCCGCTTTTTATATTTTCGGGGGAAAATCCTAATTTTACACGCACCCACCCCATTGACTTGATAGGTAGGTGCCAATAAGCCCGGGGACCGATATTAGCCCTTTTGGCTAGGGTTGATAGGTGTTTTCCCCTATTTTAGGGGTAAAGTCCGTGTTCCGCTTTTTATATTTTCGGGAAAAATCCTAATTTTACATGCACCCCCCCATGACTGAATGGTCCTCGAGGAGAGCTTCACTTTGATACCTCACTCGACCCATTCGGTCCACTAGGGACCCACCCCGGTCACAAAACGTCTATTCCCATACTCTTTTAAGGCATTCCCCGTATACATTAACATTGGTTGTCACTTGGTTGACATGGGACTACTTTCTGTCCGCGGAAGTGACGACATCAACACCAGACCGCGGAGGAATACAAAGGTTAAAGGTTGCCGGAACTACTTTTGACCTCCACGTGACCGCCACCTGCCGCCACAGAGGTCAAAGGCGTGCATGGGCGCTTCCTATACTTTAACCTGGAAACAGCGCCCCCTGGTGGATGCAAGAGTTATCTCCCCCGGCAAAACTTAACTTTAAGCCGTCTTTTGTATACTACTCCGGTGTATATATGACCCTCTAGACCTGGTTGATAGGGGTTTCCCCTATTTTAGGGGTAAAGTCCGTGTTTCCCTTTTTATATTTTCGGGACAAATCCTAAATTTACATACACCCATTATCCCACCCTACCTCTCTCGGCAGGCCACGATACGCCGGAGATCGATATTAGCCCTTTTGGACATCGTTGATAGGGGTTTCCCCTATTTTAGGGGTAGAGCCTGTGTTCCGCTTTTTATATTTTCGGGACAAATCCTAAATTTACGTACACCCACTCCCCCACCCTACCTCTCTCGGCAGGCTCCGATAAGCTGGGGTCCGATATAAGCTCCACTAGACGTGGTTGATAGGGGTTTTCCCTGCTTTAGGGGTAAAGTCCGTGTTCCGCTTTTCATATTTTCGGGACAAATGCTAATTTTACATGCACCAATTATCCCCCCCCCCCGACCTCTCCCAGCAGGCCCCGATAAGCCGGAGGCCGATATTAAGCCCTTTTGGACATGGTTGATAGGGGTCTCCCCCTATTGTAGGGGTCAAGTCCGTGTTCCGCTTTTTATATTTTCGGGATAAATCCTCAATTTACCTGCACCCAATATCCCATACCTCTCTCAGCCGGCCCCGGTTTTCCCTATTGTAGGGGTAAAGTCGGTATTCCGCTTTTTATGTGTTCGGGACAAATCCTAATTTTACATGCACCCACCCATGACTTGACAGGCAGGCCCCGTTAAGTCGGAAACCGATATTAGCCCCTTTGGACATGGTTGGTAGGAGTTTTCCCTTATTGTAGGAGTAAAGTCCGTGTTCCGCTTTTTATATTTTTGGGACAAATCCTAATTTTACATGCACCCATTATGCCACCCTACCTCTCTCAGCAGACCCCGATAAGCCGAAGACCGACATAGCCCTTTTGGACATGATTGTTAGGGGTTTTCCCTCATTGTAGGGGTGAAGTCCGTGTTCCGCTTTTTATGTGTTTGGGACAAATCCTAATTTTACATGCACCCACTCCCCCAACCCGCTTTTTTCAGCAGGCCCCGATAAGCCCGGGGGACCGATATTAGCCCTTTTGGACATTGTTGATAGGAGTTGTCCCCTATTGTAGAGGTAAAGTCCGTGTTCCGCTTTTTATATTTTCGGGACAAATCCTCATTTTACATACACCCACCCATGACTTGATAGGCAGGCCCCGATAAGCCCGGGGGACCGATATTAGCCCTTTTGGACATGGTTGATAGGGGTTTACCAATATATGAGTTGTCAGAGCATTTCCATTATAGCTCTCCAGATTTGTATCTAATACCGCTTATGCCAGTGCTAGGGGCCTTGTGGTCATATCATCCAAGTTGCCACATGAAAAATAAAGGCATACCTGAGATACAACACATATCACGAATCGTTAGATTCTTGGTATGTACTTTAGAATAGGTTAGCCGGAAGACTATACTGTGAAGTCATGTGGCTCTGCCAGTATGTCGGCACCTATTCCCACTTCCCTTATATGTGTTGTAATTTACCCCTATTTTAGGTGTAAAGTCCGTGTTCCGCTTTTTATATTTTCGGGACAAATCCTAATTTTACATGCACCCACCCATGACTTGATCGCCCTGGAGGAGCGCTTCACTTTGACACATCACTCGACCCAATCGGTCCACTATCAAGGTCAGACAGGTCTAAACATGATCCCCAGGTCACGCCCGATTCACGCACACCGTCTGTACAACAGGAAAAAACCCAGATAGAAGGACGCAAATGTAAGATGAGTACCCGGATGGAAATAAACCACTGGGAAAACCCGGATGTAGACAAGGACCCGGATGAATGGAAAAAACCCCAGCCAGTACAGGACAAAACATCATCCACTGGAGTCACGCGAAGACAGTGCCGGATGTAAACCGGATGAATGAAAAAAAAAACCCATGAGGAATGTGTCAGTACAAGTCTAAACATGATCCGATCACGTCTGATCCACGCACACCGGAAGTGACGTCATCACCTGCGCACAAGTCCCAATGAGCAAATCCTAGCTCATTGACCTTTGCGGTCAAAGGTCAATTAGCGAAGATGTGCTGGCTATATGCTACTAACACATATCCCCAGAAATTATTTCGGTATAAGAAGGGAAGTGTTTTGGCCAAATAAATATGCGATACTAATCGTATTCTTCACCCGATATCGGGCGTCGAGTCCTGAAACGTAAAGGGTTCCAAGCGTTGCTTACTTTTGTCTTTTAACATAGGGCTGAAAGTGATATTAAATGTCATCCTCACATACATAGATGACATACGTGCACCAAATTGTTTTCTGTCATATGCAGTGTTACCTGTGAACTCCCAGATATAATCTGCCACTTTTCTGTGGGACAAAAGGCGTCAGTATCGCCTAAGTATGGTGTTCTATTTGTGCTAAACTTGCGTCGCGTGGCGACTTTTAGAAACTCGCCACTCGCCACGCGCCGTGGACATTCCAGCGCGCGGCGCGCGGCGAGTTTTTCCAGGTTAAGAGATAGAGCGAAACTCGCCGCGTTTTACGCCGCGTGGCGACTGGCGAGTTTTTGCAGGTTAAGAGATAGTAGAAAGTCGCCAGTCGCCGCGCGCTGGAATGTCCACGGCGCGTGGCGAGTGGCGAGTTTCTAAAAGTCGCCACGCGACGCAAGTTTGGCACAAATAGAACACCATACTTAGGCGATGCTGACGCCTTTTGTCCCACAGAAAAGTGGCAGATTATATCTGGGAGTTCAGAGGTAACACTGCATATGACAGAAAACAATTTGGTGCACGTATGTCATCTATGTATGTGAGGATGACATTTAATATCACTTTCAGCCCTATGTTAAAAGACAAAAGTAAGCAACGCTTGGAACCCTTTACGTTTCAGGACTCGACGCCC
Source organism: Hanleya hanleyi (assembly GCA_036873755.1). Lineage (NCBI taxonomy): Eukaryota > Metazoa > Mollusca > Polyplacophora > Lepidopleurida > Hanleyidae > Hanleya > Hanleya hanleyi. The sequence goes on from JAVTVY010006514.1 coordinate 32,986, forward strand.
GATATCGGGTGAAGAATACGATTAGTATCGCATATTTATTTAGTCAAAACACTTCCCTTCTTATACCGAAATAATTTCTGGGGATAAGTGTTAGTAGCATATAGCCAGCACATCTTCGCTAATTGACCTTTGACCGCAAAGGTCAATGAGCTAGGATTTGCTCATTGGGACTTGTGCGCAGGTGATGACGTCACTTCCGGTGTGCGTGGATCAGACGTGATCGGATCATGTTTAGACTTGTACTGACACATTCCTCATGGGTTTTTTTTTCATTCATCCGGTTTACATCCGGCACTGTCTTCGCGTGACTCCAGTGGATGATGTTTTGTCCTGTACTGGCTGGGGTTTTTTCCATTCATCCGGGTCCTTGTCTACATCCGGGTTTTCCCAGTGGTTTATTTCCATCCGGGTACTCATCTTACATTTGCGTCCTTCTATCTGGGTTTTTTCCTGTTGTACAGACGGTGTGCGTGAATCGGGCGTGACCTGGGGATCATGTTTAGACCTGTCTGACCTTGATAGTGGACCGATTGGGTCGAGTGATGTGTCAAAGTGAAGCGCTCCTCCAGGGCGATCAAGTCATGGGTGGGTGCATGTAAAATTAGGATTTGTCCCGAAAATATAAAAAGCGGAACACGGACTTTACATCTAAAATAGGGGTAAATTACAACACATATAAGGGAAGTGGGAATAGGTGCCGACATACTGGCAGAGCCACATGACTTCACAGTATAGTCTTCCGGCTAACCTATTCTAAAGCACATACCAAGAATCTAACGATTCGTGATATGTGTTGTATCTCAGGTACGCCTTTATTGTTCATGTGGCAACTTGGATGATATGACCACAAGGCCCCTAGCACTGGCATAAGCGGTATTAGATACAAATCTGGAGAGCTATAATGGAAATGCTCTGACAACTCATATATTGGTAAACCCCTATCAACCATGTCCAAAAGGGCTAATATCGGTCCCCCGGGCTTATCGGGGCCTGCCTATCAAGTCATGGGTGGGTGTATGTAAAATGAGGATTTGTCCCGAAAATATAAAAAGCGGAACACGGACTTTACCTCTACAATAGGGGACAACTCCTATCAACAATGTCCAAAAGGGCTAATATCGGTCCCCCGGGCTTATCGGGGCCTGCTGAAAAAAGCGGGTTGGGGGAGTGGGTGCATGTAAAATTAGGATTTGTCCCAAACACATAAAAAGCGGAACACGGACTTCACCCCTACAATGAGGGAAAACCCCTAACAATCATGTCCAAAAGGGCTATGTCGGTCTTCGGCTTATCGGGGTCTGCTGAGAGAGGTAGGGTGGCATAATGAGTGCATGTAAAATTAAGATTTGTCCCAAAAATATAAAAAGCGGAACACGGACTTTACCCCTACAATAAGGGAAAACTCCTACCAACCATGTCCAAAGGGGTTACTATCGGTTTCCGACTTAACGGGGCCTGCCTGTCAAGTCATGGGTGGGTGCATGTAAAATTAGGATTTGTCCCGAACACATAAAAAGCGGAAAACCGACTTTACCCCTACAATAGGGAAAATATCGGTCTCCGGCTTATCGGGACCTGCTGGGAGAGGTCGGGGCGGGGGGGATAATTGGTGCATGTAAAATTAGCATTTGTCCCGAAAATATGAAAAGCGGAACACGGACTTTACCCCTAAAGCAGGGAAAACCCCTATCAACCACGTCTAATGGAGCTTATATCGGACCCCAGCTTATCGGAGCCTGCCGAGAGAGGTAGGGTGGGGGAGTGGGTGTACGTAAATTTAGGATTTGTCCCGAAAATATAAAAAGCGGAACACAGACTCTACCCCTAAAATAGGGGAAACCCCTATCAACGATGTCCAAAAGGGCTAATATCGGTCTCCGGCTTATCGTGGCCTGCTGAGAGAGGTAGGGTGGGATAATGGGTGTATGTAAATTTAGGATTTGTCCCGAAAATATAAAAAGGGAAACACGGACTTTACCCCTAAAATAGGGGAAACCCCTATCAACCAGGTCTAGAGGGTCATATATACACCGGAGTAGTATACAAAAGACGGCTAAAGTTAAGTTTTGCCGGGGGAGATAACTCTTGCATCCACCAGGGGGCGCTGTTTCCAGGTTAAAGTATAGGAAGCGCTCATGCACGCCTTTGACCTCTGTGGCGGCAGGTGGCGGTCACGTGGCGGTCACGTGGAGGTCAAAAGTATTTCCGGCAACCTTTAAACTTTGTATTCCTCCGCGGTCTGGTGGTGATGCCGTCACTTCCGCGGACAGAAAGTAGTCCCATGTCAACCAAGTGACTTCCAATGTTAATGTATACGGGGAATGCCTAAAAAGAGTATGAGAATAGACGTTTTGTGACCGGGGTGGGTCCCTAGTGGACCGAATGGGTCGAGTGAGGTATCAAAGTGAAGCTCTCCTCGAGAGCCATTCAGTCATGGGTGGGTGCATGCAAAATTAGGATTTTTCCCGAAAATATAAAAAGCGGAACACGGACTTTACCCCTAAAATAGTGGAAAACACCTATCAACGCTAGCCAAAAGGGCTAATATCGGTCCCCGGGCTTATCGGGACCTGCCTATCAAGTCAATGGGGTGGGTGCGTGTAAAATTAGGATTTTTTTCCGAAAATATAAAAAGCGGAACACGGACTTTACCCCTAAAATAGTGGAAAACACCTATCAACCCTAGCCAAAAGGGCTAATATCGGTCCCCGGGCTTATTGGCACCTACCCATCAAGTCAATGGGGTGGGTGCGTGTAAAATTAGGATTTTCCCCCAAAAATATAAAAAGCGGAACACGGACTTTACCCCTAAAATAGGGGAAAACCCCTATCACCTCTAGCCAAAAGGGCTGATATCGGTCCCCGGGCTTATCGGGGTCTGCCTATCAAGTCAATGGGGTGGGTGCATGTAAAATTAGGATTTTTTTTCCCGAAATATAAAAAGCGGAACTCGGACTTTATCCCTACAATAGGGGTCTGTATTATACAATATACGGAGAAATGCCTGTATGGGTATATCCCATACTCGCTTGATGGAGGGAGGGGTGGTCAATTTTTTTTTGTGGGTGTTACTATGGGTTGTGGGGTCTCGTTTTTCTCGTCTCGCCGAGAAATACACAATAGGAGGGGTCCCGGAGCGAATCGGTGAAATTTTTGGGAAAAGTCACCGAGGTCTGCATATAGGCTCATACTGGCTATATGGGGGGAGGGGTGGTCAATTTTTTTTGTGGGCTTTACTATGGCTTGTGGGGTCTCGTTTTTCTCGTCTCGCCAAGAAAATGACAATGGGAAAGGTCCCGGAGCGAATCGGTGAAATTTTGCGAAAAAGTCACCGAGGTCTGTATATAGGCTCATATTGCTCCATGCTGGCTATATGGAAACTTCAACTTGGGAAATTCACACACGTTCATTGTGATATGGGTTGTTTGGATTTGTTTTTCACGTCTCGTCATTTAGAACACGATGGGAAGGGTTTCGAAGAGAAACGGTGAAATTTTTGGTTTTGCTGACCGATGCTGAGTTTCTAAAAGTCGCCAGTCCGAACCCGTTTTGCCTACTGGCTTAGTTGCACATTACCGAGAGAACAAAGAAGAGTCTGTCTGTTCACTGACCCATGACTTCAGCTAATCAGCTACTGGGTTGTATAATGCCATTTTGCCATACTTTTACCCATGAAACTATTTTGAACTGGCGTAATTGTATACGTATGTACTATATTTCCTAGTATTTAAAGAAAGTGTCATTATGCTTGAATACAGAGAAAATATAATACATATGTCTACATTTATGCATGCGAGTTATCACCCGTTCATAGTAATCTCCAGGGTTCAGAGATAGTGTAAAGTGAAATTATACAACCCAGTAGGTGATCAGCTGTATTCACAGGGCACTGAACAGACAGACTCTTCTTTGTTCTCTCAATAATGTGCAACTGAACCATTCAGTTTGTAACTAAACGCTTTGACTCTGCATGCAATCGCAATTGTGACAAAATCTAACGGTTGTGACAAAACACGTTGCAACACACGTGCAATAAATACGCCATTTCCTCGTGTTGAAAGCGACGTTAAATCATATTAACTCACTCACTCACTCACTCGCGTTTTTAAGCCCAGGCTATTAGAGATTGACCGAGACTGGGACCGAGCCTTAGAGTATCAAACGTCCAGATTGAATCAAACAATTGAAATTCCTTCGGGCTGAAAAATACCGTCAAATACATTTGTGATATTCGAGTTTCATCTAAATGGGGAACGCGGACATGAGGGGTCCTCCGAAAGTGAAATTTTCGATGTGTTTTTTTTCGCCCCTTTTTTCGCACTAGTATGGTATTCTCTATCAGCATTATCACTTTTGGCTATTTTGTAGAACAAATGTTGAGAACAAAAATTCGAAAAGCTGGAATATTTTTCGAGAAGGAACCAAAAGAATTGAATTTACATTCTCATTGACACCGACATTATTATAAATGTACAAAGTCATAACTAGGCAATGTGATTCATTGGACATAAGCAACAGCGTTTATTGGATTAAATTAAATTTTAACAACATAAGAAAGAAACGAATTTCTAGCAATATATACAGAATTTCATATTTACACAAAGTACATTTAGCTCATGTACAGTCGCTCTTCTTCTAGCACAGTTTTTTTGTCAGTTAATGCACAAACCGGTCAACATTGCATTGGTTGTAGCTAATTATCGAATGTTTATTACTTTATTAAGACCATGGGTATTCTGGCTTGGGTCTCTCCTGTTAAAATCACAAAGAGACAGGTTTGAACGCCGACTTTCCACCAGGGGTCAAAGCGTTTGAAAACTGTGCCAGTGGCGTGTTAGGAACCAGGGGCGATGGCCATGCCAACATGGCGGGCATCGAAAATGACGCAGATGAAGACGTCGACAGCATTTTCTGTCCAATCATTTCAGGCTTGGGACCACCATCTCTATCTCTTCGTTCCCTCGCTCTCCGGTTTTGAAACCATATTTTAACCTGGAAAATAGAAAAATGCATAAACTATACAGGTGTGCTGTACAACATTTTCTAACAACGGTGGCTGAGAGAACTAAGGTAGAAAATGAGATGTAGAAACGATTAAAAAATATTAATTTAACTGATGCTTCACCGGCATATATTTAATATAATGAAATATTTAGGAAGATTGATATTCTTGTAACTCAAACGCTAGAAAATTCACACCCTATCTTCTGGATCAGAAAACTTATAAAGGTGTCATTTTTTCCACAATTTTTTCTCCGTTGCTTTTGCTTCCTAAATTTTCTCTGAGGCAAACCAAGCACATTCAAGACAGAAAAAATAGTTCAAATCAATCATTTTCTGCCTGTTTGATTTTTTTTCAGTTAATTTGCTCCAATGATTTTGCAAATAACTTTGAAATAGTTCGAGCAAAACGAGAATCTTCTATTTTCCACCCCACTCAATAACCCGCTGGTCACATGTTTCAGCAAATTTAACAATATATCACGAGAAGCTAAACATACATAGGCATCAGGATCTAACAATGCAATGATTGACTGCATCTGAGTTGTTTATCACAGGCCTGGGTAAAAGAGTAGGCAATAGTGCAATTAAGCAGGTGATCGTCCGAAAGAAACATTTTCCAATCTCTAAGGGGCCTGTAATAGCGTAGTCTTGCAAGTCTCACGATTTGTTAATGGTTGTTTATGATACAAGATACAAATCGAACATTGATAGGAAGACTTATCTTGCATCTTTCACTCCAAATTGTAACTTTCGGCAACATAAATTTCCACAACCTATGCAGGAAGTTTAATCTGTCCGAGCAAGATGTCGAGAATATAGTTTATGGTATCTAATACCGGAGTTCACTCGATATTTACTACCTTGCTACATGCGCCTGTAACGTAGTCTTTAGTCCGAAACTGAAATTTCATCGTCACTTATTGTATAATACAGCAGCTGGTTGGGTGATTTTCTATTGTTTCTTCCAATCAGATGACTGGTAACAAATCCTATCTGATTACGCAACACGATAGGGATTGACTACAAGGGTGTTCGCTTACCGCTCATAGAAAATTGTCTTATGGCGGCGTTGTTATAAAAGCGCTCGTATTTTACAGATATGAATGTGGCGGTGGCGGCGTGAAAGTCCACAAATAAAAATATCACAAAGGGGAATAACTACCTGTCCTAAACAAGAGAAAAGAAAACACGGATATAAAACAGACGTCGCCTGGCAAGAGACCATGTTGGGTTATATGATATGAGGTAATGAGACCAATTATACACTATTACAGAGAATATAAAATCAGACAATATGTCAATAAGAGTGAGGAAGAGCTACAAACGAGGCAGGTTTGACATGTATGCTGTTTTTTAACTACTCCACAACTTTTATGTACAAATAAACGCGTTGCCGCAATGTTGAATCGCCCGCTAAATCTGTGTAATTGCACATTTTCATAATAAATCTAACATAATTTGTCAGTCCCACGTGGCTTGTCGCACGTCGGAAATTTTACTGACTTTTCATTGCTAATTCTTGCAGTTATGACCTAACATTTCGCACCTTTATTGAGGGAAACAATAAATGCAACATCAAATAAATTTGGTTTAACTTTTTTAAATAAAAATAGTTTATCAATTTTAAGTGCATTTTCTTTCTTAAGTTTTATATAGAAGTCTTTTCCCAACGCGTTTCCTATCAATTACATACAAAAGGACACAAATGTGTTATACATAGCATGCGAGCTTTGGGCATTTAACTATTATCCAATGATTAGACAGAAACTATACAGGAAAGGGACATCCATAATCATTTACTAAGATATCAACTGGAACCAAACCATTAAGAGATTTAGTTCTTAAATATAATTTTCAAATAAAATCCCATATTCAGATGTTGTAATTGCTAACGTATAATAATTGCTAAGGTATGCTAATAAAAAGTTGAAAACATATTTTAAACTTTGTGCATTGATGCTTGCTTCTCGGTTGGCATCGTGCCAATGTCAGTGGACGAGTTTATGTGGTCTCTCAAATGGGGAGTGATTCTGTCAGCTGCGTCAGCTGTGTGGAAATTACGTGGATATATGTCTACATGTATTTGTGCCGCTTTGCTAACCAATTTCACGATGGAAACAACAGTTAAACTTGAGAAAGAAATTTCATCTTGTAATATATTTTTTTGTTTTATTCGATTGTTACTTGTATGAAAGCAGACGTCCCTTTCCTCATCCGACTTGTGAAATAGGATCTCCCAATGAACACCTGCACTTGACGGGTGCTGATTTCACATGACCATGCTAAAACGTGTATTCTATAACACTTACACTTATTACACACTGATAGCCGTGCAATTATTACACGATTTAGCACGGTTAAGAACTTTGTGACGTATGAAATCTACACCCGTGATCTTGACACGCACAGGTGTTCGCTCGGGAGAATCCATTTCACAGGGCGGGTGATAAATGGCAGGACAAAGTCTCGTCTGCCTGTACAATCGAATAAACAAATAGAATGGATACCCTGCAAGTATGAACTTCAGTTTATTTATCGGCAGAAAATGTATAATCGCAGATATTTACAAACCAATTGGGACATACGAGTGTACACAATAAGAAACAGATCATCAGGAGAAACAAGACGTGCTTTCAGATATGAATTATCTAGAGAAGCGGAGATCGAAAAGTTCATGAGAGACGCAGATGATGAATCTCTTCTTGCTGTTTTAATTGAGACCCGACACAAGTGTGATCAGCTGAACAAAGGTAGTTTTTCTCCGCTGGCGATGAGAAATTAAGAGATCTGGCTAACAAACGAAATGAGCCAGGGGCCGACAGGCAAACGAAATAGGAAATATGGATATTTAAATGTATCAAATTCGTTTTATATTATAATCAAGTCTTATACATAAATGCATCTAAAGATTACCCGCTACACCAACCATTGCTTGAGATCAACAACTAGCACG
>JAVTVY010006515.1:0-39391 GCA_036873755.1 Hanleya hanleyi
AAAAATAAATTTAATAGATTTTAATTTGGGAGATGTTGCGCTATGACAAAAGCTATATACAAAATTTCTATAAAACTATCCAATAATAGCTCTAGCCTATTCAGTTTCGTCATTATTTGAACTTTTAGACAAAACAGCCAAGGTTTTAGAATTTACATTACTGGACTAAACTGAAATCATTTATAAACAGATCATCTCCAGACTTGAATGCTTTCAGTTCCTTACAACAGGCATACAATATATTCTTATATCTATTCAATTCAACTTTCAGCTTGTAACTTTTCAAAATAAAGTATAACCATTGAGTACCTGTTCAGATGCATTTTTCCTTGCCTTTCTGTGGATACCCTCTTTTAGTTGTCTGAAATAACAGAAACATAATAAATAGCTAACGGTTCACCTATATATACATGTAATGTTATGAATTCTTCTTTGCAAACTTTTATGTAATTATACCTGCAGTGATTCACTGGACATGAAAATGCAAATCTGAGAGTTTTTTTACTATAATTAATAATGAGTTTTTTTATGGTGTTCAGGGATTAAAACCAAGTGTTGTATCAAAAATTTAAGGATATAAATTGTGTTTTCTGAATAATTCTAGGTGAATTATGAATTTCAGCCAGATAACCACAAGAGACAATGACACGAGACAATGTGAGAAATACACTGTATTTACTGGTCATATTTTATAGCCTTTGGTGCATGACCCTCAGATGCTTCTATTGTCGTGACCTTTAACCCCAAGCCGAAGGTCATCAGGCGAGATAAATGACCCAGTCCTGCTCCAACGTCGACCACACTGCTACACCGGCAACTGTCACAAAGAGTCTTAAGGACCTACATGTACAAAAAATACAAAAGCGACTCCATGAATACGATGATCACATAACATGAGGCCAAATGCTCAAATGTCTTTTGGAGCAAATGGGCATCTGATGTGCAAATTGTATGTGTCTTTCGGGGCAAATTGCCTGGGTTGTGTTAATGAAAGGTGAATATCTCATGACTATTCCTACGAAGTAGGCTCTCATTTGCAAATTGTCCGGTAGTCAGTGAGTGAGTCCATCTGAATCCTTTCATCGGCAAAATAAGGAGAACCGTTGACGTTAGAATCTTGATTTTTGGCATGAATGTGCATTAGGGGACTGTTACCAGCAGGTTCTGACCTGAGCTACTTTTGATGAAAATTTGACCCACTTAAGTGACCTATAACATAGCGCTTGCACCCCAAGTCATCTAGGTGACCTGTAACATTACGCTTGGACCCCCAAGTCATCTTCCTCACCCTACTTCGTAGGTCCTGTGACGTTAGTCACACTACTCATGTCATGAAAAGTAAGACGATGACTGCTTACATGAAACTTTGGTGTTATCATACATGCACAATAGATGGATGACATCCGGTATTAGTTCAATATATTTACTTACACGGTGAAACCTGTATAAACCGCCATGCTTGGGACCAGATTATAGCGACATGTTTTTGACAGGGTTCAAATATTGGTTAAAGTTGAATATTGGGACCCAAGATTATGTCAGTATTTGAGGTTGGTCACTTTATTCAGGTGTCCGTATTCACAGGGTTTTACTGTATTGCCACCAGAAATGCTGTGGACATGAATGTTTCGTAAGCTTACACTACATTGTATGGTACCGTTTCATGAACCTGATGAAATCTGAATGATTCCACAGCACCATTCAGCTATGAATTCTGTGGCTGTATTGCTGAGATGTGAATGTGTCAACATTCCATGATTTGCAAGCAGTTGTGATATTCCTTTCCAGGGTAATCAAAAGATATTTATCTTTCTTCACCACCTCCCCCAGTAATTTATGCTGAAAAACACAGTCATACATTAGACAAGTTGAGAGTAGATTTACAGTGAAAGACATCTGAGCATAGCCCCTGTGAAAAACAGATCATACCAAATACAGATTAAATTCATGTTTTCCAGAATGGTCATACCACAGAGTTCCCAGCTTTCCATTGAAACAAAATTCCCTGATTTTTTCCTGATTAATTTCCCAAATTCCCTGAGAAATATTTCCTCCATGACAGGCTTGTAGCAATTAGAACACTTAAGATACATCTATAGGCAACTTGCATGTATGCAATTACCTATACAACAATTAAGTGTACATTAATAATACAAGAACACTTTAACACACTATAAGATGTTAGACTCTTTCCTGTAAAGTCCAAATATTTTATTTAGACAGTTGAATAACAGCTTGTCTTTCCATGCTTTACATCTGTCCAAGCTTTCCTATGAACAGAGAAAACTACCGGTTAATGATTCTGAATTACTGTTTCCAAATCTAAGACCAGTTGATTCAAATGTCCATTACACTTTCTCCAAGGAGTCTGACAGTTTAGTTACAATGTCCTTCTGCTTTTTGATGTCTGTCTCCATTTCCTTGGCAACCACTGGGCACGAGATGTGTGTTCAGAATTCATAGTCACATTGCATGCAGTTATGAAAGAATTAGTCCTGATAAGAGTTCAAGCTATGCTAGATAAGCCCTTAAAGGATTTTGATCAATATATTTTTTTCTCTGGAATATTTGTCGGAAGAGTTAGTACTTAACTAAGAAATTTAAAAAAAAAAATTCCTTGTTCCCTGTGGGCGTATTAAAGGCTTTTTAGTTAAAGACCTGTGGCTCAATTTCCTCCAGTTAACCCATTAATGAGCTTAGGCGTCACGTGACCTGGTGACGTCAGAAAAGCGACCGTCTCCGCGGCAGCTGTCTGAGCTATATATTAAGCTGTGGATTTGCGATTACTCCATCGCGTATATCGCTGTATAATTAATCGAAAACGATTCGAAACCATGGAGGAATATGCCAGTGATGATGATCTATATACAGAGGACATAAATGGACATCTTGACGTTCTGCTGTATCAGTTTAAACCCGTACCAAACGACCGAAATGAGGTGGAGCAGAGGGACAGCGAATCTGAAACAGACGAACCGTCACACACGGAACAAGGTCGACTTGTAAACACATACTGGTGTATTATTTATCATCTATGCCGGACGTTATATATAGGCCCTTTGCATAGAATGAATAAATATTTAGACAATGATCGAAACAATTTGTTAGTCCAGGCCTACCTGCTTTTACACTGCTATTTATAAGGCGGTAGTATTCTCGAGTCGAATAAAATTGATTGAAATTGCAGTTTAAGGGCTGCTTCCCATACGGATTTCGCGGCCCATCAACTCAATGTTTTACTTTAATTCCACATTACATTTCTTATTTGTGGTGTTTACAAGCGCTATATTTTAAAACAAAAAAATACTAAATAAATAAATAAACAAATGAATAAATAAGTAAATAAATAACAAGGAGATAGCGGAATGAGACACAAATAGAAGAGAAGTTCGTACGAGTTCGTCTGTCAGTTTTTGCTTAGGTTGAAGAATAAAATAAATAAATAAGCAGTATATATACAGAACCTTCAGTAAATGTCAACAGTATGATAACAATAGTATTATACTAGATGAGAAATATTTAATAGGACCGGGTTAGGCTTGTGGAGATGGCTGGATTAATTAACAAGGTGGGCTTCAAGGCACGGTGGGGTTCCTGGATCAGTAGGCCATACGCGCTGGGGATGAATATATACTGCTTATTTATTTATTTATTGATGTCATGGACTTGAGAACGATACTAGTACCTGTATCGAAACGTCGTCCTGAATAAACCAGAAGTTGTTATCCATAAGCAATTTGTTTATTTATCTACTTCCCAACTTCTAAATGCCACTAAAAAAAATCTCTCCCAGTATGTAATCCATACTAAATTGCTACCTGTCATTAGCGAGCTATCGCGTCTGTGACGTCACAGATTGGCGGCCTCGCTTTCATTCCACAAATATGCATATCTGACTGGGAGCTAAATAGAGCTGCCAAAAAGGCTTAATACGCCCACAGGGGACAAGGAAATTTTTTTTTTTTAATTTCTTAGTTAAGTACTAACTCTTCTGACACATATTCCAGAGAAAAGAAAAGTATTGATAAAAATCCTGGTGTTAAGAAAGAAAATGCAGGCCTCGAAATTTGGCGCGAACGAAACGATCGTTCGCGTGTCGGTTACGCAAATCTGAAATGGCCAGAACGAAAAATCGGTTACATGAATTCGCTTCTTGGACATACGTTCTGGTAACAAAAGTCCCAACATCTTCTCTGTCTGTCCACTGTGTAAACTTTGACCACATGACGTGTGTCTTTCAGCATGTTTTAAAAGCGAAACTAAGTCGCAAACTCGACCCTGTCTGTATCGAATTTGTAGACTACCACGTGGCAGGCATGTGTCTGTCATCTTGCGCAGACTGTTTTGTCTATCCTCGGTTCAGGGCGGGCGTAATAAACCAATAGCGGCCAGTAAACAGCATTATCAAACTTGAACGTGTTGGAATGTAAGGGTTACCCGCAAGCCTCCTCGCTCCGATGTTGTTGCTCCGTGGGAAGCTCTGCACAGAGCTAGCAGCAGAGGTGGCATGCGGAGCTCATCGCGGAGGAATTATCTGGGAGCGCGGAGCTTGCGGTTAACACTCGTTGTCACTTCCGCCATTTCGAAATTTGCAGGCGGCGTGTTCAACTTCTCAGACTTTTCGATCAGGATTTTAATGGAATCAGAAGGAAATGGTGAATGCAGCCAGAGTCACAATAGTCAATCATGAATCGTGGAAGCGATTTACGTGTACAATCCCATTCCCGTATGTTAACCCATTTGTCTGTTCAGTCGCTGACCACGTGCTGTGGACAATCTTATATATCACTCCCGAGTTGAGTTGTACGGTACTGGTTGACGGCACACTGTTATAGTTACGTAACCGTTTTGCGAAACCAATTGGTTACGTAAAAATTAACATCGTAACCGAACAATAGGTTACGTAAGACAAAATTACCGTAACCGATTTTTCGGTTACGTCAATGAACCAATTTTCGAGGCCTGAAATGTGCATCCGTGGTGTGCACTAAAAAGCCAACATAGCTAGCCACATGTGACTCCTCTCTTGCTACTCAATTTCCCTGAGTTTCCCCTGATGTTGGATATTTTTATCAAATTCCCGGAGTTTTCCCCAACTGGAAAACTGGAAAATCATTTTCCCTGATTTCCATGAGTGGCTGAGAACCCTGACATATATAATATATTGGAAACCCAAATGGTATGGCCATCAAGCTAATTTTTACCTGATGAGTGATCACATTTGCTTCCAATGAATTGGTGTAAGGGAGATAATAAATGAAAGATAAACTTCAAATGAGCTCCAAACTATCAAAACACTATATACATTATACCTGGCCTAACTGATGAATCTCATGTTGTTTCTTTGGCTTGACATGTTTTCTGTACAGGTGTCCTAGTTTGTGATACTGGCCACATCTGAATTTACATGATTCCTTCCCTTCATCTGTTTTGACCTGGGTTGTCCCCCCTTGACTATGTCCACCATTCTCCTCCATGCTGATACTTCCTGGGGAGAAACTGGGATTTCCATCTGTACTTTCAAGAGTTTCTGTCAATTTTTCTCTTGAATTGGATCTGACGAAGCCACAATTCTCGTTCTTCCCTAAATAAGCATTTTCTGGGGTACCAGTTCGGGTATACATGTTTCCTTCTCCATTTTCTGACACATATGTATAGTTGAAATCTTCCTCTTTGAAAGCAGCTTCTTCACTGGAATTATTTCTGACATGGACTGGAGTTGCACTTGTGGACAGCCATGATGTAAGCCCAGTATCATCCAAGTCTGCGGGCTGCCTGTCCAGACTCAAACCATGATGGACACATGCTTTGTAACTCAGAAGTGACAGAGGCCAAACGTTCCTGTAGCAGCACAAAATACAGCCACAAATTTAGTATCATGAATACGGGATATTTGAAAGCAAACAATTATGACAAGGATACTTGAGTCACCAGTAGTTAATTTGTGAATCACAGAACATTCATATCACCACAAGCACCATTTATCTGTACACCGAGCATGGTCAACCAGCAATCTGAGACTTAATAATCGCTCCTGTATCAGAACTGTCGCTAATTAAGATCTGGAACAGTCTGTATCTTAAATCTATCGTGCATGTCAGACTGGCGACCAATCACAGTCCAACTTCAACGGGCGAATAGGTGCCTATCTGATTATTTCTGTAGTGAACGAGGCGCAGAAAAATCCAACCCAGGCGGCTGACGAAGTTCTTGCTCTCCATGAGCAATCACCGAAGATTATTATTTGCTCGGATAGGCACCTATTCGCCCCTTGAAGTTGGACTGTGATTGGTCAGATTGGGTCAACCAGTCAAGTCCACATGTAGCTATTGGTGGGGAGCTTCTACCAAAAACATTACATATTCAGGAGACGAGGTGACCTTCATTTATACCTTGTGAAGCACACGCTTCTGATTTACTGATGTGGTAAGTGAGTTATTGGAGGCAGACTGACATCATTGCCTGAACCCTAGCTGTAACCTCTGCTTTGAACACCTGAACCCTAGCTATAACCTCTACTTTGAACAGAGCAAGGCGAATCACTTGATTGGCAGACAGACCTCTTGATGTCATCATTGGATTAATACATTTGGTAAAGTCATTTACCAGAGCTTCTGATGGTAGAAGAGACGGGGGCTGGAGAGTGTGGTACGGCTGTCGGATGAGTTAGTGGACAGATCAGTTATGAGTCGCGCATCTCGTGCATACAAGCTGTTCTCATGATGACAAGACAATATGATGACATAACAAAGGGGGATCATTTCTAATTGTTATGCAAAAGATAAAATTCTAACTTTTCATAAAAATTTGAAATTTCACGTGTAGTGGGAGAGGTGCGAAATTCGACCTATACCTTCGTCTTCCTGGTCTCACTCCAAAGTAATTATGGTACGTCTAGAAATTGAGCAATAATCGTATCATCTTCCACGTCAAACTCCAACGAAAGATTCTCATGCTCAAAACTTGAAAATACATTGTACTTCAACGTGAAATCCATTTTCACGATGGGTGTCCGATAACTCGTACTTAGCACGGCGGGAACCGACCTGAAAAGTCAAGTTAAAAATAGCTCCCGCATGTGCAGAAGGGAGTGATGTCATCGATGGAATTCATAATGGACGAAGTTGACGAGGTCAGCCATCATCGCATCAGTTTTTATGTCATTTTGAGATATACTTTTTTATATACTCCAAATAAACCTTTAAAAATGCACGAATAGATCAGATACCCGTAGTGAGGTTGAGAACAATATTGAAGTAACAATGTGGTAAAAATAACCTTGCTTTTAACTCAAGGGCTTTAGAGCTGTAACTCTTCTTGAAGTGCTGATAATTGAATGACAAAATTGAATCAAACCTCTTATCAAAGCTAGTGGAGTCCAACAGTATGGCTAATTCAGGGGGAGACAACTTTTGAAGACAGGACCTCCACTTGGATGGCAACTTTTCCCAGTGTGATAAAACAAAGAAATCCTGAAATAGATAACAGTGAGAGAAACTTATCAGTCCATAACATTTTCTGATAATGGGAAAATTTCAAGCAGTTGCTCTATTCATTAGCAATTTCCTCAACTTAAAACTATTTCCACTATCTGAACAGAGTTCAATGCAGTGGAAATGGGGCCCTTTCAGAATGTTTCAGTGAAGTCGGGTTGAACATCTTGATCTCCCATGAGACCCGAACTTCAAAATTGAAACTGCAGACAAGGGGAGATTGTGGTGTTGTAACATTGTGCATGGGTAGGCCTACTGGCATGACTGGTATCTCAAAACTGCCAATGTTCAGACAGCGATCGATATATGACAGTTTGCCTCCCCAGCGCTCTCAGCCCAACTACTTTTCCTCTTAGCAACAGAATGTCTTGTGAACACCAGAGTTGGTGAAATATTAAAAAACCAAGGTCCTCAGACCTCAAATTTACCCAATGGATTAGTCATACATGTAGCTTCCTATCACCCTTCAGCTACAGGACGGATAATTTCTGACAGATTGTCTGGCTGGGTTCAGAGTTCTCCCCCTCCCCCCCCACCCCCTTCCAAAAAAAAATCACAAAATGGGAGTGATCACGGGGTTGCAGGACCTCATCTCAGTAAAAATTATTTTTGTAATATATTTGGTCATTCTACAACACTTGCCTGTAACTCAAACATATTTATTACTGAATAATATCCCTTCATTAACCCTTTCACCGATTAAACCCGGTGTACGGGGATAACGAGAGTGCCACCCGTACGACCATCCCCGGTTGATCGGGTTAGCTTTAAACCTGTTGGCCATCACGATGGGTACAGCACTTTTATTTTTTTGCATTCGTTTTAACGGAAACCTATCAAACACTGTATACTTCTGGAAAGCCGAAACCCTGATCAATTTGATTCTCGAAATTGTTTGCTTGTTTGAAAAATAAATAAAACAAATTTAGATGTTGAACGAAAAAATCGGAATGAAAAATGCATTTTTCCCCACATACCGTGTGACGGGCATCTCGGCAGCGAGCCGCAAAAATGGAAAAAATCATCGAAAACCTCATCCTAACTCCTGTATTTTTTATGTGACATGACTGGTAAAGCGTGGTGAATATTCCCCAGACGACTGAAACTGCCAACGACGACCGGCAAAGTTTATTTCCATATTTTTACGAGTCTTGATCCGCAAAGTTTGTCGAACACATTTCAAAATGTCGGCAGCAAGCTGCGTTATTGAGCCGACGAGCCAATCGGTATGCGTAATTTTGCCCACATGACCTCTAGCAGCCAACAGATTTGAGACGAGCGTAGACAGTGGCTGGAAGGATGGAATGACATCATTTTATAATCCAATCGTATCCTCCGTTTTATTTTGCCATCCATTCAAGGTTATTTCCTGTCTAGAAAGGTGAAAGGTCGCTCTTTCCAACGAGAGGTCAAACATGAAAATTGGCCGAGAAAAACTCGAGAAAAACGCTGTCAAATGCGGTCGAAAAAAGACGATTTCTCCGTTGGATTTTGATGTTTTTGAGTCGAGAAAGCCGGGGAAAGCGCATTCTCTCGCAGTAAAACCTAATTTTGTATGCTATTTTATTTATTTTGCTATAAAACTAGAGCAAATAACACTGGAGTGTGTCTTGTGGAGACAGGTTTCTTATGTTTTTCTGCAAATCTCGGACGCAAACGCAATTTCTAGCATTCCAAAGACAACATATACAAATTTTAACAGTTCTCAGGGAATTGATCGTCAGCAGGTCACTTTTGTCAGGGGAAATAATCGGTGAAAGGGTTAATGTCAGCTCAAATTTAACACTATCTGTTTCATTCTTCGTCTGCTACAGTGTTATAGAACTTCGCTTTCATAAACCACAACCCAGTTTTTCGTTTGGAATGACGTAGAAGGTAAATTTAAAGCACTATAAAATATGAAGAATATGACAGATTTTTGTTAAATTTGGGCTGACAATGAAGGGAAATTATCCATTATTAGAAAAAAATATGAGGTAAGTGCAGTAGAATGACCGAATACTATTTAAAATAATTTGACTGGGATGAGGTTGCGCAAACTCGTGGTCACTCAGATTTCGAGCTTTTTGTAGGAAGAGTACTCTTGACCCCAGCCAGACAGTCTGTCAGAAATTACCCGTCATGTGGCTGAAGGATAGGAAGCTCGGACTACGCGTACGGTAAATTATGGATACAGGAGTCTGAAATCAGTCTGCTGTCTGTCTCACATTATGAAGGCACCGGATTTTCGGCAATATATCAGAGCAAGTTCTTCTCAGAGAAGTGAAATTTCCTATGCATTTTTATTCTAAAATTTGAATGAAATCTGTGTAGACTCAAAGAAAATCTTTAATACCTTGCATGTAATTTTCAAAACACAATGACATTGAGCTTGCATGCAATGTTGTAACATTGTAACTGAGCGCTATGAAAATAACATGCGAGGTATTGGAGATTTTATTTGATTCTGAACAGATTTTCTTAAAATTTCAGAATAAAAATGCACAAAATACATAGCCTATAGACACTGTGAAAATTTTCAATGCTTTGAGATAAACTGGTTTCGATATTTTGCCGAAAATCTCTTTCCCTCTGTGGGACAGACAGTAGCAATTTCCACAACAATTGGCGCTGTCTGGTTTGCAATAATTAATTAAGTATAGTAAATTCACAGCTTAATGACTCATCGAAGAGGGATGTATCAGTTCTCATAACATACTGAGAGATAGGAGTCGGCAATCCAACGGAACTGATCCAAAAACTTCACAATGTGTCGTACACGTGTTTCTATGGGTCGTTTGTTTTCTCGGTTTTCCTGGTTGCAATTGTTGTTGCAAGCAATAACCACGCCTCTATTCAAAGACATTATGATGGCATGCTTTCAAAAATGTAATTATATGTTGCAGCACAACAACTATTCAGATAAAAGCCGAGTCGTTACGATCGAATGCAACACGATTCACGAGAATCCCAACCATCCACTTTCACTTTTGTAGACTTTGCTGATGATGGTTTCTATCTCCTTCACAAGAGAGCGCTGTAAGGGACCATACTATTTTCGAATCTCAGTAATTGTCCGTTTTGTGCACAGCGAAAGCATAATTTGACTCTGAGGATTGTTGTCACAATGTCATACACACAAACAAGGTTGTGTCGATATAATCTCATCAACTGTCTATGACGTTATTCTCTCAGCTGTCCATGTAACCCATCAACCGTCCATGTCCCTCTAACTGTCCATGTCCCTCCATGATCAGCTGGCCATGTGATCCCATCAACTCTCCGTGCCCCTCCAACTGTCCATGTGATCCCGTCAACTGTCCATGTCCCTTCATCAACTGTCCATGTAATCCCATCAACTGTCCATGTCACTCCACCTATCCGAGTTAGGTGCGCAATTGGCTTTTTCCTTGATATTTTTCATTCTCCCCTATCTCTTAACATGGTGCTAAATAGCACTGGTGACAATATAGTGCAGATATTTTGCTAATCTTTGGTGCCGGGGTTTGAAGGCAATATCATTCTTCTAATTATCATCTAAATTGCATAGATTCGCACTGCATGGTAAGGTAATATATCGTCTATTTAGCGTAGATTCGCAGATCGATTTGTCATTCACTTTATTGTCACATCAGGGAGAGTTAATATATTGTCAGTTTAGCGTAGATTCGCAAATGTGTTACCTCGTCGAGATGGCAGAGAAGACAATATATTGTCTAATTAGCACTTTGATAATCTCATCTAAATTGCATAGATTCGCACTTCAGGGAGAGTTAATATATTGTCAATTTAGCGTAGATTCGCAAATGTGTTTACCTCGTCGAGATTGCAGAGAAGACAATATATTGTCTAATTAGCACTTTGATAATCTCATCTAAATTGCATAGATTCGCACGTCAGGGAGAGTTAATATATTGTCTATTTAGCGTAGATTCGCAAATCTGTTTTACCTCGGGGAGACTGCAGGGGAGGCAATATATTGTCTAATTAGCAATTTGATAATCTCATCTAAATTGCATAGATTCGCACTTCACGGAGAGTTAATATATTGTCTATTTAGCGTAGATTCGCAAATGTGTTTACCTCGTCGAGATGGCAGAGAAGACAATATATTGTCTAATTAGCACTTTGATAATCTCATCTAAATTGTATAGATTCGCACGCCAGGGAGAGTTAATATATTGTCTATTTAGCGTAGATTCGCAAATCTGTTTTACATCGGGGAGACTGCAGAGAAGACAATATATTGTCTAATTAGCACTTTGATAATCTCATCTAAATGGCATAGATTCGCACTTCAGTGAGAGTTAATATATTGTCAATTTAGCGTAGATTCGCAAATGTGTTTACCTCGTCGACATGGCAGAGAAGACAATATATTGTCTAATTAGCACTTTGATAATCTCATCTAAATTGCATAGATTCGCACTTCACGGAAAGTTAATATACTGTCTATTTAGCGTAGATTCGCAAATGTGTTTATCTAGTCGAGATGGCAGAGAAGACAATATATTGTCTAATTAGCACTTTGATAATCTCATCTAAATTGCATAGATTTGCACTTCACGGAGAGTTAATGTATTGTCTATTTAGCGTAGATTCGCAGTTGCATTTTTCTGCACAGTGCCAACAGAGGGTGTTTCAAACTCAGAATTGGGAATTGATATCGGGAGAATGATTTCAGGGAAATTACTTTCAAGTTAGCGTAGATTCACAAAACGATTTGATCACGGCAACTGGTTTCTATGCATGAGAGACAATATATTGTGTAAATAGCATTTTATGTAATTATCATCTAAATTGCATAGATTCGCGCTTCCTGGAAAGTTAATATATCGTGTAATTAGCGTAGATTCCCACTCTGATCTTGTTCTCGCCGATTCCTGGGAGAATTATCTTCATTTTAGCGTAGATTCTCACCTTATGGCATGGTAAGTTAATATATTGTCTATTTGACGTAGATTCGCAATACATTTTATTCATACACATTTTTTGTTGAATGGTAAGCAATATATTGTGTAATTAGAGCATTGATAATGTGATGTAAATTGCAAATATCCGCAATTCAAGAAGAGTTAATATACTTTCTATTTAACATATATTCTCAAAGCGGTTTAACCCTATCAATCATGCTTCATTCTCTATTGTTGAACCCAGAAATGATATGTTGTTAATATAACAATAATATTATCTATGCAGCAGTTAATCCTTAACAAGTAAATTGAATGAGGATATCCCCTGTTTGTTGAACCTAGAAATGCCATATTGTTCCAATCACTGTAAAACCATTAAGTGAACAATTCTCGTGAGAATCAAATGGCATTTGACGCTAGGGATTGCGTTCAAATGATAAAAGGTGGACAATAATTTGATGATATTCCGTGCAGATTTTAGCAACTATCCCTAAAAAAAATAACTATATGGTCATCTGTGAGTGTATCCAAGGGGTGGTTTTAAAATTTGCAGTGCTATCGCGAGAGGCGGTGCATGGCCTCTCGGACTTACAGAAATGGTAATGGCAATGTCGCTCATGACAATGCTTCACCTTTGATTGTTGAACCTAGAAACGGCATATTGTTACCATAACAACAATACTAAGAAAGGGCGTTAATCACGAAAGCCCCACAAACCTGGACTCTCTGGTATATTGTTTAACCATAATCTTTGCTCCATGCTACATCTAATGCTACATTGTTATCTTCGCAATGAATATATCATGTCATAAGTACATGTAATTTGGATCACCTTCTTCCACAAAAATGATATTAGATACCTGTGCATTGCGTTAGGGTAGATTCGCAAACGATTTGATCTCGGCAACTGGTTTCTATGCATGAGAGACAATATATTGTGTAAATAACATTTTATGTAATTATCATCTAAATTGCATAGATTCGCGCTTCCTGGAAAGTTAATATGTCGTGTAATTAGCGTAGATTCCCAACCTGATCTTGTTCTCGCCGATTCCTGGGAGAATTATTATCTTCATTTTAGCGTAGATTCGCACCTCATGGCATGGTAAGTTAATATATTGTCTATTTCACGTAGATTCGCAAATACATTTTATTCATACACATTTTTTGTTGAATGGTAACCAATATATTGTTTAATTAGAGCATTGATAATGTGATGTAAATTGCAAATATCCGCAATTCAAGAAGACTTAATATACTTTCTAATTAACATATATTCACAAAGCGGTTTAACCCTGTCAATCATGCTTCATTCTCTATTGTTGAACCCAGAAATGATATGTTGTTAATATAACAATAATATTATCTATGCGGCAGTAAATCTTTAACAAGTAAATTGAATGTGGATATCCCCTGTTTGTTGAACCTAGAAATGCCATATTGTTCCAATCATTATAAAACCATTAAGTGAACAATTCTCGTGAGAACCAAATGGCATTTGACGCTAGGGATTGCGTTCAAATGATAAAAGGTCGACAATAATTTGATGATATTCCGTGCAGATTTTAGCAACTATTGTCACTTCAGGGAGAGTTAATATATTGTCAATTTAGCGTAGATTCGCAAATGTGTTTACCTCGTCGAGATGGCAGAGAAGACAATATATTGTCTAATTAGCACTTTGATAATCTCATCTAAATTGCATAGATTCGCACTTCAGGGAGAGTTAATATATTGTCAATTTAGCGTAGATTCGCAAATGTGTTTACCTCGTCGAGATGGCAGAGAAGAGTGAGTGAGTGAGTGAGTGAGTGGGTGAATAGGGTTTATTGTCACATCAGGGAGAGTTAATATATTGTCAATTTAGCGTAGATTCGCAAATGTGTTTACCTCGTGGAGATGGCAGAGAAGACAATATATTGTCTAATTAGCACTTTGATAATCTCATCTAAATTGCATAGATTCGCACGTCAGGGAGAGTTAATATATTGTCTATTTAGCGTAGATTCGCAAATGTGTTTAACTTCGGCGAAATTTCAGAGAAGACAATATATTGTCTAATTAGCACTTTGATAATCTCATCTAAATTGCATAGATTCGCACTTCACAGAGAGTTATATCGTCAATTTAGCGTAGATTCGCAAATGTGTTTACCTCGTCGAGATTGCAGAGAAGACAATATATTGTCTAATTAGCACTTTGATAATCTCATCTAAATTGCATAGATTCGCACTTCACGGAAAGTTAATATATTGTCTATTTAGCGTAGATTCGCAAATGTGTTTACCTCGGGGAGACTGCAGGGGAGGCAAAATATTGTCTAATTAGCACTTTGATAATCTCATCTAAATTGCATAGATTCGCACTTCACGGAAAGTTAATATATTGTCTATTTAGCGTAGATTCGCAAATGTGTTTACCTCGGGGAGACTGCAGGGGAGGCAAAATATTGTCTAATTAGCACTTTGATAATCTCATCTAAATTGCATAGATTCGCACTTCACGGAAAGTTAATATATTGTCTATTTAGCGTAGATTCGCAAATGTGTTTACCTAGTCGAGATGGCAGAGAAGACAATATATTGTCTAATTAGCACTTAGATAATCTCATCTAAATTGCATAGATTCGCACTGCATGTAAGGTAATATATCGTCTATTTAGCGTAGATTCGCAGATGGATTTGTCATTCACTTTATTGTCACATCAGGGAGAGTTAATATATTGTCAGTTTAGCGTAGATTCGCAAATGTGTTTACCTCGTCGAGATGGCAGAGAAGACAATATATTGTCTAATTAGCACTTTGATAATCTCATCTAAATTGCACAGATTTGCACTTCACGGAAAGTTAATATATTGTCTATTTAGCGTAGATTCGCAAATGTGTTTATCTAGTCGAGATGGCAGAGAAGACAATATATTGTCTAATTAGCACTTTGATAATCTCATCTAAATTGCATAGATTCGCACTTCACGGAGAGTTAATGTATTGTCTATTTAGCGTAGATTCGCAGTTGCATTTTTCTGCACAGTGCCAACAGAGGGTGTTTCAAACTCAGAATTGGGAATTGATATCGGGAGAATGATTTCAGGGAAATTACTTTTTTCAAGTTAGCGTAGATTCACAAAACGATTTGATCTCGGCAACTGGTTTCTATGCATGAGAGACAATATATTGTGTAAATAGCATTTTATGTAATTATCATCTAAATTGCATAGATTCGCGCTTCCTGGAAAGTTAATATATCGTGTAATTAGCGTAGATTCCCACTCTGATCTTGTTCTCGCCGATTCCTGGGAGAATTATTATCTTCATTTTAGCGTAGATTCTCACCTTATGGCATGGTAAGTTAATATATTGTCTATTTGACGTCGATTCGCAAATACATTTTATTCATACACATTTTTTGTTGAATGGTAAGCAATATATTGTGTAATTAGAGCATTGATAATGTGATGTAAATTGCAAATATCCGCAATTCAAGAAGAGTTAATATACTTTCTATTTAACATATATTCTCAAAGCGGTTTAACCCTATCAATCATGCTTCATTCTCTATTGTTGAACCCAGAAATGATATGTTGTTAATATAACAATAATATTATCTATGCAGCAGTTAATCCTTAACAAGTAAATTGAATGAGGATATCCCCTGTTTGTTGAACCTAGAAATGCCATATTGTTCCAATCACTGTAAAACCATTAAGTGAACAATTCTCGTGAGAATCAAATGGCATTTGACGCTAGGGATTGCGTTCAAATGATAAAAGGTGGACAATAATTTGATGATATTCCGTGCAGATTTTAGCAACTATCCCTAAAAAAAATAACTATATGGTCATCTGTGAGTGTATCCAAGGGGTGGTTTTAAAATTTGCAGTGCTATCGCGAGAGGCGGTGCATGGCCTCTCGGACTTACAGAAATGGTAATGGCAATGTCGCTCATGACAATGCTTCACCTTTGATTGTTGAACCTAGAAACGGCATATTGTTACCATAACAACAATACTAAGAAAGGGCGTTAATCACGAAAGCCCCACAAACCTGGACTCTCTCTGGTATATTGTTTAACCATAATCTTTGCTCCATGCTACATCTAATGCTACATTGTTATCTTCGCAATGAATATATCATGTCATAAGTACATGTAATTTGGATCACCTTCTTCCACAAAAATGATATTAGATACCTGTGCATTGCGTTAGGGTAGATTCGCAAACGATTTGATCTCGGCAACTGGTTTCTATGCATGAGAGACAATATATTGTGTAAATAACATTTTATGTAATTATCATCTAAATTGCATAGATTCGCGCTTCCTGGAAAGTTAATATGTCGTGTAATTAGCGTAGATTCCCAACCTGATCTTGTTCTCGCCGATTCCTGGGAGAATTATTATCTTCATTTTAGCGTAGATTCGCACCTCATGGCATGGTAAGTTAATATATTGTCTATTTCACGTAGATTCGCAAATACATTTTATTCATACACATTTTTTGTTGAATGGTAACCAATATATTGTTTAATTAGAGCATTGATAATGTGATGTAAATTGCAAATATCCGCAATTCAAGAAGACTTAATATACTTTCTAATTAACATATATTCACAAAGCGGTTTAACCCTGTCAATCATGCTTCATTCTCTATTGTTGAACCCAGAAATGATATGTTGTTAATATAACAATAATATTATCTATGCGGCAGTAAATCTTTAACAAGTAAATTGAATGTGGATATCCCCTGTTTGTTGAACCTAGAAATGCCATATTGTTCCAATCATTATAAAACCATTAAGTGAACAATTCTCGTGAGAACCAAATGGCATTTGACGCTAGGGATTGCGTTCAAATGATAAAAGGTCGACAATAATTTGATGATATTCCGTGCAGATTTTAGCAACTATTGTCACTTCAGGGAGAGTTAATATATTGTCAATTTAGCGTAGATTCGCAAATGTGTTTACCTCGTCGAGATGGCAGAGAAGACAATATATTGTCTAATTAGCACTTTGATAATCTCATCTAAATTGCATAGATTCGCACTTCAGGGAGAGTTAATATATTGTCAATTTAGCGTAGATTCGCAAATGTGTTTACCTCGTCGAGATGGCAGAGAAGAGTGAGTGAGTGAGTGGGTGAATAGGGTTTATTGTCACATCAGGGAGAGTTAATATATTGTCAATTTAGCGTAGATTCGCAAATGTGTTTACCTCGTGGAGATGGCAGAGAAGACAATATATTGTCTAATTAGCACTTTGATAATCTCATCTAAATTGCATAGATTCGCACGTCAGGGAGAGTTAATATATTGTCTATTTAGCGTAGATTCGCAAATGTGTTTAACTTCGGCGAAATTTCAGAGAAGACAATATATTGTCTAATTAGCACTTTGATAATCTCATCTAAATTGCATAGATTCGCACTTCACAGAGAGTTAATATATCGTCAATTTAGCGTAGATTCGCAAATGTGTTTACCTCGTCGAGATTGCAGAGAAGACAATATATTGTCTAATTAGCACTTTGATAATCTCATCTAAATTGCATAGATTCGCACTTCACGGAAAGTTAATATATTGTCTATTTAGCGTAGATTCGCAAATGTGTTTACCTCGGGGAGACTGCAGGGGAGGCAAAATATTGTCTAATTAGCACTTTGATAATCTCATCTAAATTGCATAGATTCGCACTTCACGGAAAGTTAATATATTGTCTATTTAGCGTAGATTCGCAAATGTGTTTTCCTAGTCGAGATGGCAGAGAAGACAATATATTGTCTAATTAGCACTTTGATAATCTCATCTAAATTGCATAGATTCGCACTTCACGGAAAGTTAATATATTGTCTATTTAGCGTAGATTCGCAAATGTGTTTACCTAGTCGAGATGGCAGAGAAGACAATATATTGTCTAATTAGCACTTAGATAATCTCATCTAAATTGCATAGATTCGCACTGCATGTAAGGTAATATATCGTCTATTTAGCGTAGATTCGCAGATGGATTTGTCATTCACTTTATTGTCACATCAGGGAGAGTTAATATATTGTCAGTTTAGCGTAGATTCGCAAATGTGTTTACCTCGTCGAGATGGCAGAGAAGACAATATATTGTCTAATTAGCACTTTGATAATCTCATCTAAATTGCATAGATTCGCACTTCACGGAAAGTTAATATATTGTCTATTTAGCGTAGATTCGCAAATGTGTTTATCTAGTCGAGATGGCAGAGAAGACAATATATTGTCTAATTAGCACTTTGATAATCTCATCTAAATTGCATAGATTCGCACTTCACGGAGAGTTAATGTATTGTCTATTTAGCATAGATTCGCAGTTGCATTTTTCTGCACAGTGCCAACAGAGGGTGTTTCAAACTCAGAATTGGAAATTGATATCGGGAGAATGATTTCAGGGAAATTACTTTTTTCAAGTTAGCGTAGATTCACAAAACGATTTGATCTCGGCAACTGGTTTCTATGCATGAGAGACAATATATTGTGTAAATAGCATTTTATGTAATTATCATCTAAATTGCATAGATTCGCGCTTCCTGGAAAGTTAATATATCGTGTAATTAGCGTAGATTCCCACTCTGATCTTGTTCTCGCCGATTCCTGGGAGAATTATTATCTTCATTTTAGCGTAGATTCGCACCTCATGGCATGGTAAGTTAATATATTGTCTATTTCACGTAGATTCGCAAATACATTTTATTCATACACATTTTTTGTTGAATGGTAAGCAATATATTGTGTAATTAGAGCATTGATAATGTGATGTAAATTGCAAATATCCGCAATTCAAGAAGATTTAATATACTTTCTATTTAACATATATTCACAAAGCGGTTTAACCCTATCAATCATGCTTCATTCTCTATTGTTGAACCCAGAAATGATATGTTGTTAATATAACAATAATATTATCTATGCGGCAGTTAATCCTTAACAAGTAAATTGAATGAGGATATCCCCTGTTTGTTGAACCTAGAAATGCCATATTGTTCCAATCATTATAAAACCATTAAGTGAACAATTCCCGTGAGAACCAAATGGCATTTGACGCTAGGGATTGCGTTCAAATGATAAAAGGTCGACAATAATTTGATGATATTCCGTGCAGATTTTAGCAACTATCTCCCTAAAAAAATAACTATATAGTCATCTGTGAGTGTATCCAAGGGGTGGTTTTAAAATTTGCAGTGCTATCGCGAGAGGCGGTGCATGGCCTCTCGGACTTACAGAAATGGTAATGGCAATGTCGCTCATGACAATGCTTCACCTTTGATTGTTGAACCTAGAAACGGCATATTGTTACCATAACAACAATACTAAGAAAGGGCGTTAATCACTATAGCCCCACAAACCTGGACACTCTCTGGTTTATTATTTAACCATAATCTTTGCTCCATGCTACATCTAATGCTACATTGTTATCTTCGCAATCAATATATCATGTCATAAGTACATGTAATTTGGATCACCTTCTTCCACAAAAATGATATTAGATACCTGTGCATTGCGTTAGGGTAGATTCGCAAACGATTTGATCTCGGCAACTGGTTTCTATGCATGAGAGACAATATATTGTGTAAATAGCATTTTATGTAATTATCATCTAAATTGCATAGATTCGCGCTTCCTGGAAAGTTAATATATCGTGTAATTAGCGTAGATTCCCAACCTGATCTTGTTCTCGCCGATTCCTGGGAGAATTATTATCTTCATTTTAGCGTAGATTCGCACCTCATGGCATGGTAAGTTAATATATTGTCTATTTCACGTAGATTCGCAAATACATTTTATTCATACACATTTTTTGTTGAATGGTAAGCAATATATTGTGTAATTAGAGCATTGATAATGCGATGTAAATTGCAAATATCCGCAATTCAAGAAGACTTAATATACTTTCTATTTAACATATATTCACAAAGCGGTTTAACCCTGTCAATCATGCTTCATTCTCTATTGTTGAACCCAGAAATGATATGTTGTTAATATAACAATAATATTATCTATGAGGCAGTCAATCTTTAACAAGTAAATTGAATGTGGATATCCCCTGTTTGTTGAACCTAGAAATGCCATATTGTTCCAATCATTATAAAACCATTAAATGAACAATTCTCGTGAGAACCAAATGGCATTTGACGCTAGGGATTGCGTTCAAATGATAAAAGGTCGACAATAATTTGATGATATTCCGTGCAGATTTTAGCAACTATCTCCCTAAAAAAATAACTATATAGTCATCTGTGAGTGTATCCAAGGGGTGTTTTAAAATTTGCAGTTCTATCGCGAGAGGCGGTGCATGGCCTCTCGGACTTACAGAAATGGTAATGGCGATGTCGCTCATGACAACAATGCTTCACCATTGATTGTTGAACCTAGAAACGGCATATTGTTACCATAACAACAATACTAAGAAAGGGCGTTAATCACGAAAGCTAAAAACCTGGACTCTCTCTGGTATATTGTTTAACCATAATCTTTGCTCCAGGCTACATCTAATGCTGCATTCTTATCTTCGCAATGAATATATCATGTCATAATTAAGTACATGTAATTTGGATCACCTTCTTCTACAAAAATGATATTAGATACCTGTGCATTGCGTTTACGTGATAAAATCATATAATTATATCTTGTACGATTTATCACACATCATTTGCACTGACATTTTCTTCCTCCGGTACTGGCGCTATAGTCGCGTCTTTGTCTCTTGAATTGGTGGTATTGGGTCCATTGACATTATTAACAGAAGAAGCTGCTTCACCGAAGAATCAGAACGGCCATATGTTGTTAATAATAAGCCAGTAATTAAAATTGTTGTTATGGAACACTCTTGTCGATTTACAGTGATACATACAGAAATATTGTGGACAGGATACAAAAGTTGTTATCCATAAAATTTCCTTTTATTATTTATGGTATCAGGTCATTTCGTCACGCGATATTCCGGCATGCTACATTTCGATAAACGACATTTCGGCACGCGACTATGACATGTGTACCTTAATTATTTGAAGTCTGCGACAATAAAAGCTCAGTGGTTGGGGGCACCTTTATCATAGGGAGAAGATAACAATAGTCAGTTAACTGAAGACGGACATTATCACCATTACACTATCTTCACCAGCAGTATCATAGATAGCTGGTCACTATTAGTTTGTCCTTGAATACGGCTTAAATTATGTCAGAGTGACCTCTGTACAACTGGTACCATTATGAAACAACAGCTCTCCCCTTCCCAATTTTCAACAGATTCCTTTGTCTATGTGCTGAGAATTCTGTAAATATTCTCTATCAAGAGCAATGGCCAGGGTATGTTTACCCTTTATCATTCTCCCAGAACCACTTATCTGTAAATATGATTACACTAGCTATATTCTTGCAGGGATCAAAGGTTTGCTAAATTTTATGGTCGGCAACCCAGGCCAGTTAATTAAGAGCTTAATCCGCACATGGAGAGAGAATCAAAGAGATAAGAGTAAACTGGTTGAAGGCCTGTTACATCATTTTATCTCTAAACATCCTGCTTACTACATGCATCCATGATTAGAATGTACACAGTAAGATATAACATTTCTTCTGCAGTAGCGGGTAGGCATATTAAGATGATCATTTTTATATACATTGCAATCTAGGTAAACCAAGATGGAAAATCAGGGGAATTCCGTGATATTATATCTGAGTTCATTGAGATTGTATACATTCTTACTTTGAAAAGAAATGACTGCATATATGAATGCATTTGTAGATCAGTATCACTGATTTATAATGTTCATATGTTATGTTTCAGGTAAACTATAGATGGACTTAGGCATTTGTCTACTTTAGTTCAATGGTGTTTGTACCCGGCTCCAAGTGGGCGTTTTGTACAATAAATTCTTATTCTGACAACTTGCTAGTCATCTATACCACTAGCCTCCGTTATTACTGTTAAAAGAAATCACATGGAAATGATATGCCAATCTACTTTTATTTAAGTCTGGGCGACGTGAAAATGTGGGAAATTTAAATTCAGTTGCCACAGTGCTATTTAGACAATGTATTGTGAAGCCGGCGTGTGAAATTGAATCTGCGAATCTACGCTAAATAGACAATATATTAAGTACCGTATCCAGGAGGTGCGAATCGATGCAATTTAGATGCGATTATCAAAGTGCTAATTAGACAATATATTGTTTCTTTCTGGGGAACAAGAGCTCCAAGTCCCTGCTTCGCACATATGTATATAGTCTACATTTCATGCAAATCATTCGTGTATTTCGAAAAGGAAAACGCCGACATTCTCAGTATGAGCAAACTGAGAAGAATGGAATGTGCTCGCGTGAAGCTTTCTCGCGATGACAGATTAAGGAAAGAGATATTCAGCGTTTGACGTCATGTTACATTGTACGTCACAGGTTATGTTGACTTTGGTCCATGGAAGATAAGCGTTATCCGCTTTAATAAGTATCGGCGACCCCAGTGGGTTATAACTTGTCATTGACGTCACGGACAAGTCGAACGATATTCTCGCTCACCCGAATCAGTCGGTGTACCTCGTGTGAGGGAGGATAGTTGAATCGATTCAGGGGGCATATTGCGGTCGGTGGATTTGTTCGGGGGGAAACAGAATATATTGTATAATTAGCATCCCGTTCTAAATAGCAAAGTATCCTAGAAAATATCTGCAAATTAGCAGCTTTGCTAATTAGATTCTAAATAGATGCGAGAGAATATAAGCCAATCGCGCACCTTAATGCATTTCACACAGGCTCAGGCTATACATTTAGAACAATGGTACACATGTAGATGTGGACAATTGGGGAAAATGAAACTCAGACCGGATTTCGTGAATAGAACAAAACCATGCCATTGAATTAAAGCTTCCTGTATAATCTGAGATGTTACCTTCCAAATTTAATTCACATGGA
This sequence comes from Hanleya hanleyi, assembly GCA_036873755.1. Classification (NCBI taxonomy): domain Eukaryota; kingdom Metazoa; phylum Mollusca; class Polyplacophora; order Lepidopleurida; family Hanleyidae; genus Hanleya; species Hanleya hanleyi. The sequence goes on from JAVTVY010006515.1 coordinate 23,313, forward strand.
TAGCCAATACTTGGGCAGAGTTGATATGCAGGTGGCCAGATCAACAAATGTATGGTATCTACAGCTCAGCTTATCTGCTGCAACAGGTCGTACTAAAAACTGCGCGGAAACGCGCGGAACCGCGCAGAACTGCGCGGAACTGCGCAGAACTGCGTGGAGCTTAATTTCAACTGCGCGTGGATTATTTGATGGATTTTTCTTTATTTGCTGACGAGCAGAATATTGATATTAATAAAACAGACAACAAAATCCTCAAAATGTAGACTATATGTCGCTTGAAACGAGAGAGAACGAAATTCAAATACGCGGAAATTATGTTTCACTGCCCGGAGATTCGCTTCGCTGGAATGGAATCGTTAATATTAGAGCGCCTTATCCTACCTTATTCGTTATCATTTCACTTGGAATCATTTGATATGCTTTCTTCAACTGAGTCTTATGTGTGGAATTTCAACTGTCCGTAAGTATATATTGCCGGGTATCAATTTTAACTGCACGGAAATCGTGTTTCACTCCACTCAGATTCGCTTCGCTCGAACAAAGTCTGATGGGTATGAATTGTATCTGTCCGAACGTAAATTAAGTATAAATTTTGACTGCATGGAAATCAAGCCCGTATAAAGTTTAACTGCGCGGAAATGCATAGTAGCTTCATCTCACGGATTCTCTTAGATTGAACGAAGTCTGATATGTATGAATTTCAAAAGGCTTGCGTGTATGAATTTCATCTGTCCGAACGTGAACTTGATATAAATTTCTACTGCGCGGAATTCGAGTTTCAATCGTTAATATCCTACCTTATTCGTTACCATTTCACCGGGAATTATCATGCTCGAATATGCACTACTTAGTGTAATACAAACTTCTACTTGCCTTTTATTTGAACTGTCCACTCTGTTGAAAGGGGAGCGAATGACAAAGAGCAAGAGTAATGGTCGGCAACCCAGGCCAGTTAATTAAGAGCTTAATCCGCACATGGAGAGAGAATCAAAGAGATAAGAGTAAACTGGTTGAAGGCCTGTTACATCATTTTATCTCTAAACATCCTGCTTACTACATGCATCCATGATTAGAATGTACACAGTAAAGTATAACATTTCTTCTGCAGTAGCGGGTAGGCATATTAGCATGATCATTTTTACATACATTGCAATCTAGGTAAACCAAGATGGAAAATCAGGGGAATTCCGTGATATTATATCTGAGTTCACTGAGATTGTATACATTCTTACTTTGAAAAGAAATGACTGCATATATGAATGCATTTGTAGATCAGTATCACTGATTTATAATGTACATATGTTATGTTTCAGGTACACTATAGATGGACTTAGGCATTTGTCTACTTTAGTTCAATGGTGTTTGTACCCGGCTCCAAGTGGGCGTTTTGTACAATAAATTCTGATTCTGACAACTTGCTAGAGTCATCTATACCACTGGCCTCCGTTATTACTGTTAAAAGAAATCACATGGAAATGATATGCCAATCTACTTTTATTTAAGTCTGGGCGACGTGGAAATGTGGGAAATTTAAATTCAGTTGCCACAGTGCTATTTAGACAATATATTGTGAAGCCGGCGTGTGAAATTGAATCTGCGAATCTACGCTAAATAGATAATATATTAAGTATCCAGGAGGTGCGAATCGATGCAATTTAGATGCGATTATCAAAGTGCTAATTAGACAATATATTGTTTCTTTCTGGGGAACAAGAGCTCCAAGTCCCAGCTTCGCACATATGTATATAGTCTACATTTCATGCAAATCATTCGTGTACTTCGAAAAGGAAAACGCCGACATTCTCAGTATGAGCAAACTGAGAAGAATGGAATGTGCTCGCGTGAAGCTTTCTCGCGATGACAGATTAAGGAAAGAGATATTCAGCGTTTGACGTCATGTTACATTGTACGTCACAGGTTATGTTGACTTTGGTCCATGGAAGATAAGCGTTATCCGCTTTAATAAGTATCGGCGACCCCAGTGGGTTATAACTTGTCATTGACGTCACGGACAAGTCGAACGATATTCTCGCTCACCCGAATCAGTCGGTGTACCTCGTGTGAGCGGAGGATAGTTGAATCGATGCAGGGGGCATATTGCGGTCGGTGGATTTGCTCGGGAGGAAACAGAATATATTGTATAATTAGCATCCCGTTCTAAATAGCAAAGTATCCTAGAAAATATCTGCAAATTAGCAGCTTTGCTAATTAGATTCTAAATAGATGCGAGAGAATATAAGCCAATCGCGCACCTTAATGCATTTCACACAGGCTCAGGCTATTCATTTAGAACAATGGTACACATGTAGATGTAGACAATTGGGGAAAATGAAACTCAGACCGGATTTCATGAATAGAACAAAACCATGCCATTGAATTAAAGCTTCCTGTATAATCTGAGATGTTACCTTCCAAATTTAATTCACATGGATAGCCAATACTTGGGCAGAGTTGATATGCAGGTGGCCAGATCAACAAATGTATGGTATCTACAGCTCAGCTTATCTGCTGCAACAGGTCGTACTAAAAACTGCGCGGAAACGCGCGGAACCGCGCAGAACTGCGCGGAACTGCGCAGAACTGCGTGGAGCTTAATTTCAACTGCGCATGGATTATTTGATGGATTTTTCTTTATTTGTTGACGAGCAGAATATTGATATTAATAAAACAGACAACAAAATCCTCAAAATGTAGACTATATGTCGCTTGAAACGAGAGAGAACGAAATTCAAATACGCGGAAATTATGTTTCACTGCCCGGAGATTCGCTTCGCTGGAATGGAATCGTTAATATTAGAGCATCTTATCCTACCTTATTCGTTATCATTTCACTTGGAATCATTTGATATGCTTTCTTCAACTGAGTCTTATGTGTGGAATTTCAACTGTCCGTAAGTATACATTGCGGGTATCAATTTTAACTCCACGGAAATCGTGTTTCACTCCACTCAGATTCGCTTCGCTCGAACTAAGTCTGATGTGTATGAATTGTATCTGTCCGAACGTAAATTAAGTATAAATTTTAACTGCATGGAAATCAAGCCCGTATAAAGTTTAACTGCGCGGAAATGCATAGTAGCTTCATCTCACGGATTCTCTTAGATTGAACGAAGTCTGATATGTATGAATTTCAAAAGGCTTGCGTGTATGAATTTCATCTGTCCGAACGTGAACTTGATATAAATTTCTACTGCGCGGAATTCGAGTTTCAATCGTTAATATCCTACCTTATTCGTTACCATTTCACCGGGAATTATCATGCTCGAATATGCACTACTTAGTGTAATACAAACTTCTACTTGCCTTTTATTTGAACTGTCCACTCTGTTGAAAGGGGAGCGAATGACAAAGAGCGAGAGTAATGGTCGGCAACCCAGGCCAGTTAATTAAGAGCTTAATCCGCACATGGAGAGAGAATCAAAGAGATAAGAGTAAACTGGTTGAAGGCCTGTTACATCATTTTATCTCTAAACATCCTGCTTACTACATGCATCCATGATTAGAATGTACACAGTAAAGTATAACATTTCTTCTGCAGTAGCGGGTAGGCATATTAGCATGATCATTTTTATATACATTGCAATCTAGGTAAACCAAGATGGAAAATCAGGGGAATTCCGTGATATTATATCTGAGTTCACTGAGATTGTATACATTCTTACTTTGAAAAGAAATGACTGCATATATGAATGCATTTGTAGATCAGTATCACTGATTTATAATGTTCATATGTTATGTTTCAGGTAAACTATAGATGGACTTAGGCATTTGTCTACTTTAGTTCAATGGTGTTTGTACCCGGCTCTTATTCTGACAACTTGCTAGAGTCATCTATACCACTGGCCTCCGTTATTACTGTTAAAAGAAATCACATGGAAATGATATGCCAATCTACTTTTATTTAAGTCTGGGCGACGTGGAAATGTGGGAAATTTAAATTCAGTTGCCACAGTGCTATTTAGACAATGTATTGTGAAGCCGGCGTGTGAAATTGAATCTGCGAATCTACGCTAAATAGACAATATATTAAGTACCGTATCCAGGAGGTGCGAATCGATGCAATTTAGATGCGATTATCAAAGTGCTAATTAGACAATATATTGTTTCTTTCTGGGGAACAAGAGCTCCAAGTCCCAGCTTCGCACATATGTATATAGTCTACATTTCATGCAAATCATTCGTGTATTTCGAAAAGGAAAACGCCGACATTCTCAGTATGAGCAAACTGAGAAGAATGGAATGTGCTCGCGTGAAGCTTTCTCGCGATGACAGATTAAGGAAAGAGATATTCAGCGTTTGACGTCATGTTACATTGTACGTCACAGGTTATGTTGACTTTGGTCCATGGAAGATAAGCGTTATCCGCTTTAATAAGTATCGGCGACCCCAGTGGGTTATAACTTGTCATTGACGTCACGGACAAGTCGAACGATATTCTCGCTCACCCGAATCAGTCGGTGTACCTCGTGTGAGGGAGGATAGTTGAATCGATGCAGGGGGCATATTGCGGTCGGTGGATTTGCTCGGGAGGAAACAGAATATATTGTATAATTAGCATCCCGTTCTAAATAGCAAAGTATCCTAGAAAATATCTGCAAATTAGCAGCTTTGCTAACTAGATTCTAAATAGATGCGAGAGAATATAAGCCAATCGCGCACCTTAATGCATTTCACACAGGCTCAGGCTATACATTTAGAACAATGGTACACATGTAGATGTAGACAATTGGGGAAAATGAAACTCAGACCGGATTTCATGAATAGAACAAAACCATGCCATTGAATTAAAGCTTCCTGTATAATCTGAGATGTTACCTTCCAAATTTAATTCACATGGATAGCCAATACTTGGGCAGAGTTGATATGCAGGTGGCCAGATCAACAAATGTATGGTATCTACAGCTAAGCTTAACTGCTGCAACAGGTCGTACTAAAAACTGCGCGGAAACGCGCGGAACCGCGCAGAACTGCGTGGAGCTTAATTTCAACTGCGCGTGGATTATTTAATGGCTTTTTCTTGCTGGCGAGCAGAATATTGATATTAATAAAACAGACAACAAAATCCTCAAAATGTAGACTATATGTCGCTTGAAACGAGAGAGAACGAAATTCAAATACGCGGAAATTATGTTTCACTGCCCGGAGATTCGCTTCGCTGGAATGGAATCGTTAATATTAGAGCATCTTATCCTACCTTATTCGTTATCATTTCACTTGGAATCATTTGATATGCTTTCTTCAACTGAGTCTTATGTGTGGAATTTCAACTGTCCGTAAGTATATATTGCGGGTATCAATTTTAACACCACGGAAATCGTGTTTCACTCCACTCAGATTCGCTTCGCTCGAACTAAGTCTGATGTGTATGAATTGTATCTGTCCGAACGTAAATTAAGTATAAATTTTGACTGCATGGAAATCAAGCCCGTATAAAGTTTAACTGCGCGGAAATGCATAGTAGCTTCATCTCACGGATTCTCTTAGATTGAACGAAGTCTGATATGTATGAATTTCAAAAGGCTTGCGTGTATGAATTTCATCTGTCCGAACGTGAACTTGATATAAATTTCTACTGCGCGGAATTCGAGTTTCAATCGTTAATATCCTACCTTATTCGTTACCATTTCACCGGGAATTATCATGCTCGAATATGCACTACTTAGTGTAATACAAACTTCTACTTGCCTTTTATTTGAACTGTCCACTCTGTTGAAAGGGGAGCGAATGACAAAGAGCGAGAGTAATGGTCGGCAACCCAGGCCAGTTAATTAAGAGCTTAATCCGCACATGGAGAGAGAATCAAAGAGATAAGAGTAAACTGGTTGAAGGCCTGTTACATCATTTTATCTCTAAACATCCTGCTTACTACATGCATCCATGATTAGAATGTACACAGTAAAGTATAACATTTCTTCTGCAGTAGCGGGTAGGCATATTAACATGATCATTTTATATACATTGCAATCTAGGTAAACCAAGATGGAAAATCAGGGGAATTCCGTGATATTATATCTGAGTTCACTGAGATTGTATACATTCTTACTTTGAAAAGAAATGACTGCATATATGAATGCATTTGTAGATCAGTATCACTGATTTATAATGTTCATATGTTATGTTTCAGGTAAACTATAGATGGACTTAGGCATTTGTCTACTTTAGTTCAATGGTGTTTGTACCCGGCTCTTATTCTGACAACTTGCTAGAGTCATCTATACCACTGGCCTCCGTTATTACTGTTAAAAGAAATCACATGGAAATGATATGCCAATCTACCTTTATTTAAGTCTGGGCGACGTGGAAATGTGGGAAATTTAAATTCAGTTGCCACAGTGCTATTTAGACAATGTATTGTGAAGCCGGCGTGTGAAATTGAATCTGCGAATCTACGCTAAATAGACAATATATTAAGTACCGTATCCAGGAGGTGCGAATCGATGCAATTTAGATGCGATTATCAAAGTGCTAATTAGACAATATATTGTTTCTTTCTGGGGAACAAGAGCTCCAAGTCCCAGCTTCGCACATATGTATATAGTCTACATTTCATGCAAATCATTCGTGTATTTCGAAAAGGAAAACGCCGACATTCTCAGTATGAGCAAACTGAGAAGAATGGAATGTGCTCGCGTGAAGCTTTCTCGCGATGACAGATTAAGGAAAGAGATATTCAGCGTTTGACGTCATGTTACATTGTACGTCACAGGTTATGTTGACTTTGGTCCATGGAAGATAAGCGTTATCCGCTTTAATAAGTATCGGCGACCCCAGTGGGTTATAACTTGTCATTGACGTCACGGACAAGTCGAACGATATTCTCGCTCACCCGAATCAGTCGGTGTACCTCGTGTGAGCGAGGATAGTTGAATCGATGCAGGGGGCATATTGCGGTCGGTGGATTTGCTCGGGAGGAAACAGAATATATTGTATAATTAGCATCCCGTTCTAAATAGCAAAGTATCCTAGAAAATATCTGCAAATTAGCAGCTTTGCTAATTAGATTCTAAATAGATGCGAGAGAATATAAGCCAATCGCGCACCTTAATGCATTTCACACAGGCTCAGGCTATACATTTAGAACAATGGTACACATGTAGATGTAGACAATTGGGGAAAATGAAACTCAGACCGGATTTCATGAATAGAACAAAACCATGCCATTGAATTAAAGCTTCCTGTATAATCTGAGATGTTACCTTCCAAATTTAATTCACATGGATAGCCAATACTTGGGCAGAGTTGATATGCAGGTGGCCAGATCAACAAATGTATGGTATCTACAGCTAAGCTTAACTGCTGCAACAGGTCGTACTAAAAACTGCGCGGAAACGCGCGGAACCGCGCAGAACTGCGTGGAGCTTAATTTCAACTGCGCGTGGATTATTTAATGGCTTTTTCTTGCTGGCGAGCAGAATATTGATATTAATAAAACAGACAACAAAATCCTCAAAATGTAGACTATATGTCGCTTGAAACGAGAGAGAACGAAATTCAAAAACGCGGAAATTATGTTTCACTGCCCGGAGATTCGCTTCGCTGGAATGGAATCGTTAATATTAGAGCATCTTATCCTACCTTATTCGTTATCATTTCACTTGGAATCATTTGATATGCTTTCTTCAACTGAGTCTTATGTGTGGAATTTCAACTGTCCGTAAGTATATATTGCGGGTATCAATTTTAACTCCACGGAAATCGTGTTTCACTCCACTCAGATTCGCTTCGCTCGAACTAAGTCTGATGTGTATGAATTGTATCTGTCCGAACGTAAATTAAGTATAAATTTTAACTGCATGGAAATCAAGCCCGTATAAAGTTTAACTGCGCGGAAATGCATAGTAGCTTCATCTCACGGATTCTCTTAGATTGAACGAAGTCTGATATGTATGAATTTCAAAAGGCTTGCGTGTATGAATTTCATCTGTCCGAACGTGAACTTGATATAAATTTCTACTGCACGGAATTCGAGTTTCAATCGTTAATATCCTACCTTATTCGTTACCATTTCACCGGGAATTATCATGCTCGAATATGCACTACTTAGTGTAATACAAACTTCTACTTGCCTTTTATTTGAACTGTCCACTCTGTTGAAAGGGGAGCGAATGACAAAGAGCGAGAGTAAAACTTATTTTCCGCGCAGTTGAAACAGGCTTACACAAACTATGGGACGCCTGCTCACTTTGTTGACAGTTTTCAGAAGATCCGATGAGTATAGTTATCACAGTGTTGATTATAAAGGAAAATATATTCTTAAACCCATTGATAACGTGCGCTTCACTGTCGATTCCGGTTAACTTGCTTAATCACTGCCGACAAATAATCAAGGGATTAAATCTAACCAATGGGGTACTGACATTATCCCCCAGCGACATTTTCCCCCGCGACATTTTTCCCACCGACATTTTCCCCCACGACATTTTCCCCAGGCAACATTTTCCCCCAGCGACATTTTCCCCACCCTAATATTACGTGCTGTAATAATTACGATCTGCGAACAATCGCAGTCGCGGTCATTTCCTCAGCTTTAATTTTTTTTACGTTTGCACGTAGGAGAGTTCTAGGAATTCAAGGGAGATTACTTTTTAGTTAAACATCGGCAGATGTATGCAAACGTGCCTTCTTTTCAGGTAAAATAAATAAGAATAGATTATCAATATCACGCTCTTATGTTCTGTTTTCTGGCTGTTATTTATTTCTTGGCACGGTGTTATGTAGCCCTACCGACCGCAATATCGTCAATTTTCCTCAATACTTTTTTTAAGTGATAATGTATTTTTTTTTTCTAAATCGTTATGAATGAAATATTTTTTATTTTAATGTTCAGTTTTGTACAAAATCTTTATGAATTAATATCGGCAGTGATGATGAAGTGATCAAATAATATAATATAAAATTTTTACCGCTTTCATGCAGCGGGAATTTTTGATCACTTTCCATTCATTGGCATATAATCTTCTTGATTATAAAGAAGTCCGTAAATAAAGTAATCCGTAAATAACTTCAAACTTCTTTGAAGCATTGTTTATATTATACTCTTAGTGAAGCTGACTGAGTGATTAATCCGTAATCCTATGGTAAGTCATCTAGCCTACCATTGTTTCACTCGCCCAATTGTCTTCATCTTACTGCTCCTGCTCATTGATTAATCCGTAATCCCATGATAAGTTTTCCAGAACTATTGTTTCATTTGCCCAATTGTCTTCATCCTACTAAGAGCTTTGATCTCTTGTACTTATGCTAATATACATATTATTACTATATCTAATAAAAAATACACCTGAAAATTAAGTCTTGTTCATTTCGTTAAAGATGTGTTTGATATTGATAATCTATTCTTATTTATTATGCCTACGTTTGCATAAATCTGCCGATGTTTAACTAAAAAGTAATCTCCCTTGAATTCCTAGAACTCTCCTACGTGCAAACGTAAAAAAAATTAAAGGTGAGGAAATGACCGCGACTGCGATTGTTGGCAGATCCTAATTATTACAGCACGTAATATTAGGGTGGGGAAAATGTCGCCTGGGGAAAACGTCGTGGGCGAAAATGTCGGTGGGGAAAATGTCGCGGGGGGAAATGTCGCTGGGGGATAATGTCCAATCATCTTCTGCCTAATTCGGGTTTAACTGGTTCATTAAATGCCGTCATATAATTAAGGGATTCTGTATTTAATCTAACCAATACCTCACCAATTATATTCTGCCTAAGTTAGTTCATCACCTAACAAGTAACAGACTTTCCAACTTGTACATAGCGATTCTTCTTTACTTTCACTCTGCTCTCTCATTGTTATTTATTATCTAATTATTTATTTTAATATCTAGCGCTGCAAACGAAATTCCACACATAAGACTCAGTTGAAGAAAGCAAATCTCCATGGAGTGAAATTCGATTTCCGCGCAGTTGAAATTTATACCAATTTCACGTTCGGACAGATCAAATTCATATACGCAAGCCTTTTGAAATTCATACATATCAGAATTAGTTCAATCCAGGAGAATCTGCGTGAGATGAAGCTACCATAGATTTCCGCGCAGTTGAACTTTATGCGGGCTCGATTTCCGCGCAGTTGAAATTCTATACCAAGTTCACGTTCGGACAGATGAAATTCATATACGCAAGCCTTTTGAAATTCATACATATCAGAATTAGTTCAATCCAGGAGAATCTGCGTGAGATGAAGATACCATGGATTTCTGCGCAGTTGAACTTTATACGGGCTCGATTTCCGCGCAGTTGAAATTCTATACCAAGTTCACGTTCGGACAGATGAAATTCATACACGCAAGCCTTTTGAAATTCATACATATCAGACTTAGTTCAATCTAAGAGAATCTGCGTGGGGTGAAGCTACCATGGATTTCCGCGCAGTTAAAATTTATACTCAATTTACGTTCGGACAGATACAATTCATACACATCAGACTTAGTTCGAGCGAAGTGAATCTGAGTGGCGTGAAACACGATTTCCGCGCAGTTAAAATTGATACCCGGCAATATATACTTACAGACAGTTGAAATTCCACACATAAGACTCAGTTGAAGAAAGCATATCAAATGATTCCAAGTGAAATGATAACGAATAAGGTAGGATAAGATGCTCTAATATTAACGATTCCGTTCCAGCGAAGCGAATCTCCGGGCAGTGAAACATACTTTCCGCGTATTTGAATTTCGTTCTCTTTCGTTTCAAGCGACATATAGTCTACATTTTGCGGATTTTGTTGTCTGTTTTATTAATATCAATATTCTGCTCGTCAACAAATAAAGAAAAATCCATCAAATAATCCACGCGCAGTTGAAATTAAGCTCCGCGCAGTTCCGCGCAGTTCTACGCAGTTCCGCGCAGTTTTTAGTACGACCCGCTGCAACCATTTGGGTCACAACACATGTGTACAGTATGTTCTGTCCTTCAGGGTCAATGTGATCTTTGCTGTACTCCACAGAGTCCTATAATAGAATATTAACTGACCATGTACATGTAGCCTGATGGTCAGTTCTGTCTCATATGAGGCAGAGTACATTCTTACCAGGAAAGTTTAACAATTGAGAAGTTTAACTCCATACTGTTCATGGAGCCATATCATAGTATAATTTGTAATCTTCATGAATAATTATTTGATACACTCTCAAAATTTGAATCTTATGAACACTTTCAGTTAACTAAATTGAATCTTATGAACACTTTCAGTTAACTAAATTGAATCTTATGAACACTTTCAGTTAACTAAATGTAATATTAGCTTTACGGGTCACGGTGGGAGAAAAACTGTAATATTGGGTTCTTCTAAATTCTAAATACACATTGTTAGTGTAATTTAGTTCCGAAAAAGGTTCTGTCAAGTACATGTACATGTAGCAGGGCCATTCTGTACACATAGGTTAACCAATACCAACTTACATGTATTTCATTTGATTATTGTTATTGCATGTATACCGAAAATTTAAATGTATCAATTGACAGATTTCACATTAGGGAGCTTCTTGAAATTAGGAACTGAGTTCCATGGTAGGGATGGCATATGCCGGTTATTCAAATGAGATACACCATGCCCAGTTTGGTGTTCTGATCTGGATGGATTAGAGTTCCAGCTGGAATGGCCTAGATCATTCCCCCATGTCGCTGCATGGTATGGCATGAGCCATCATTTGTTTGCTGAGTTCCAAACTGTATAGCATGGAGTTCCGAGGAGTTCCAACACGGCGCACCATGCCCCTCTGTTTGGAATGCCTTATGCCAGTTCCTAGTATGCCCCAATTTCAAAAAGCCCCCTTAACAGTTGCTAAAGACAATATTTTTCCTCAAACCCTACATTTAGTGAATTCTTTAGGAATGATTTTCTTAATTGCTAGGTAAACTTCTCACTTTTCTTATAGTCTGAATTGCAATGTGATAAAATATATTATATGCTGTTTTTCAGCGTTTGAAGTGTTCCAAAATATGGATATTGTGTGAAATTATGGTTTACAGTTGAACCATGGTCATTTCAGTGTATAGCCAAACCAAATTAGGATGAAAATACCATATCCAGATAACTTTCCACATCTGTAATGTTAGCACCTCTGTGGAACTGTATCACGCAATACTGTTCATCTCATACTTTTAATGAAGTTGATAAGGAAAAGTTGGGTGCGTGTGGATCATGAGTCAGTACATGAAGTCAACCGAAAATATTCAAAACATAATTAAAAAATATTGCATTCAAAACGTGAAAAAAAATATTGCATTTAAAGGGAGCTAATATACCTAAGAGAATTTCCGTTTTCTTGGGTATTCACAACATTTATTGACACAGTGCAAGACCAATACATCTAGAAGTGACTGAAATCTTTTAATTGAATCATTTCTTCCTTAGGACATATTAGGAAGAATATATCTAAAATGATTCTGCCCTCATCGGTCTCGTAAAGCAGCTGCCGGGATGGTATTCGATATATATAGATGGCACTCTGTTTCATCTCTCGATTACCATCCAGGTTCCCATAGTACAGATATCAAGTTTAACCGTCAATGAATATCAAGTTTGAAGGAGTTAGATGCGCAATTGGCTTTTTCCTTGATATTTTTCATTCTTCCCTATCTCTTAACATGGTGCTAAATAGCACTGGTGACAATATAGTGCAGATATCTTGCTAATCTTTGGTGCCGGGGTTTGAAGGCAATAGATAATTCTTCTAATTATAATCTAAATTGCATACATTCGCACGGCATGGAAAGGTAATATGTCATCTATTTAGCGTAGATTCGCAAATCTTTTACCTCGGCGAGACTGCAGGGCAGACAATATATTGTCTAATTAGCACTTTGATAATCTCATCTAAATTTCATAGATTCGCACTTCATGGAGAGTTAATATATTGTCGATTTAGCGTAAATTCGCAAATGTGTTTTACCTCGGCGAGATTGCAGAGAGGGCAATATATTGTCTAATTAGCACTTTGATAATCTCATCTAAATTGCATAGATTCCCACTTCATGGAGAGATAAAATATTGTCTATTTAGCCTAGATTCGCAAATCTGTTTTACATCGGCGAAACTGCAGGGGAGGCAATATATTGTCTGATTAGCACTTTGATAATCTCATCTAAATTGCATAGATTCACACTTGCTGGAATGTTAATATATTGTCTATTTAGCGTAGATTCGCAAGCACATTTTATTCATACATATTTTTTGTTGAATGGGAGGCAATATATTGTCTAATTAGAGCATTCATAATGTCATGTAAATTGCATATATTCGCAATTCAAGAAGACGTAATATACTTTCTATTGAACATATATTCACAAAGCTGTTTAACCTTATCGATCATGCTTCATTCTTTATAGTTGAACCAAGAAATGATAATATAACAATAATATTATCTATGCAGCAGTAAACCCTTAACAACTAAATTGACTGTGGATATCCCTTTTTTGTTGAACCTAGAAATGCCATATTGTTATCACTATAAAACCAGTATGTGAACAGTTCTCGTGAGAACCAAATGGCATATGCCACTAGGGGTTGCGTTCAAATGATAAAAGGTTGACAATAAATTGATGATATTCCGAGCAGATTTTAGGAACTATCTCCCTAGCAAAAATAACTATAGTCATCTGTGAGTGCATCCAAGGGATGGTTTAAAACTTGCAGTGCTATCGCGAGAGGCGATGAATGGCCTCTCGAACTTACAAAAATGGTAATGGCAATATCGCTATATCATATTGTTACCATAACAACAATACTAATAAAGGGCGTTAATCACGAAAGCTAAAAACCTTGATCTCCCTCGTATATTGTTTAACCATAATCTTTGCCCCATGCTACATCTAATGCTACATTCTTCTTCGCAATGAATATATCACGTCATAAGTCCATGTAATTTTGATCACCTTCTTCCACAAAAATGATATTAGATACCTGTGCATTGCATTTACGTGATAAAATCAAATAATTATATCTTGTATGATTGATCACACATCATTCGCACTGACATTTTGTTCCTCCGGTACTCTCTAAAAGCAACTGTGTACCACAGATATACATCACTGTAACAAAATTGAACATCTACAAACACTGTGTATCTGTGATACATTTTGATATTTTTGGAACATCATGATGTCTGCCGGCATCATTGAAAACTGTTGACCGCTTCTCTCTTGTAGGAAACAAGCCTATAATACTATAATTGTCTTTTTGAATTTGGTGCTAATACTGTTATATGGAATATGGAATAGGTCTTTGGATTATGGACGCGGATATTCTCTAATGGACGACAGCTGAATTAAGAATGACGGACTAGACGCTTGTAACAGAATTTGTGTAGAAAAAGTACACAAATTGTGTACTTCTGATACACAATTTTTGTAGATGTGCAATGCTGTACACAACTGTTTTTTCAGAGTAGTGGCGCTATCGTCGTGTCTTTGTCTCTTCAGTGGGTGGTATTGGGTCCATTGACATTATTCACACAAGAAGCCGCTTCACCGAAGAATCAGAACGGCCATGTATTGTTAATAATAAGCCAGTAATTAAAATTGTTGTAATGAAACACTCTTGTCGATTTACAGTAATACTTACACAAATATTGTCTACAGGATACAGAAGTTGTTATCCATAAAATAGCCTTGTGTTATATATGATATCAGGACATTTCGTCACGCGATATTCCGGCATGCGACATTTTGGCATGCGACTTTGACATGTGAAAATGTCGCGTGCCACAATGTCGTACTCTTCACTTTGTGCCGAAATGTTGCATGCCGAAATCTCTTACATGCCGAGATGTCACGTTCTGAACTTGAAATGTCACGGATTTGTTATATATTCGGCTTCTTACTGGAGATATCACACTTGAGGGGAGATTTGGAGTGTTTGTTTCATACTTTTTCTTTATTCCCAGAAACTGAAATAGGATATGTTGTACCGTATCTGCTATCGCCAATGTACAAAGAAAGTTAAAACCTGGTATGCAAATATACACTCATATAATTTGGGTTTCGATAAAAAAAACTCGGTAAAACAAAACCCCGCTGCAACTGATAGTTTCGATCATGGTCACAGATCCTTTATTTCTTGTCCAAAGACGCATTTCTCTGTTGATATACCAGAGAAAAAAGGTAAATCTGTATCGGGTCATTCTGCGGACATTATGTTTAAACTGGCCAAGCCATTTAAATGACTGTTCGGCACATTGAGTGTTGACTCCGTGTATTTTGACAAATTTTTCTAACTTGGGGGTGAAATCTGTCTGTTTATGGACGGCTTCGCAGAAAGCGATCAGAGCGGATATATGCCTATCATGCCTCCCTTCGCCAAATCTTGTAACAATCACTCCTTCAGGAATGACGGTAAGCATCAGTATGTGTATAATCTTCAGATTACACAGCTTTCATTTACCATGTCGGGTTTTTTACATCTTCGCATATATGCAAGTCAAGCACTTCACGTGTTCCAACTCGAAATGTGGAAAAAAAAATTAAGCAAGAATCTAGAGTTACTTTGTATAATCTTAAATAATGAGATTGGATTGACTGACATTGACAAATGTTTTGCGATTGAACATCAACCTATAACATTCTAAATCACACTTTATTTTCAGCTATTGCATTGATTTTCAGTTTACATCACATTAATGATGTTCTTTTCCAAACTGATAACGTGAAAATAATTCCAATGGAACAGAAAGGTAGACATTTACATTTGAGAACATTAGGTCGTCCCTAATGCCAATTTTATCAGATTAAAATGTGAAACTGTCGGTCGAAATGAAAGAATTTTCAATCAATTAGTTCAAGTATTAGTTTACTCAAAGCTCACACACATATCTCCCCATACTGCCTTCTAACAAATGTGGTCAAATTCCCTCTTTGAATCATCAAGGCATATGTATAATTACTGTTTTATCTGTATTGTAGGACTATATGAAGTATAATTAAGGGTCTAACTTTAGCAGTCAAAGAATTAGGAACTAGTGTGAAATATAAATGCGGCACATTTTGATATATGATCTATTTACATGTATGTACGAACCGAGTTCACTAATTTAGATGCATCTATATTTTACACAAGTTTGAAATTCTCTGACTGCATC
>JAVTVY010006516.1:0-40049 GCA_036873755.1 Hanleya hanleyi
AAATGACCCATGCAGGGATGGAAATAAGGGTCAGTGATCACCAATAACTGATCAAATTTGGACGCTAACCAATCAACATACCGATAACATGGACATAAGTAATTTGCCGATCAAATTCAAAGCTTCCAACATGTCCAATAATAATCGCTGATCAAATCATTTTCACTTATTTCCAACCATGCCATGTTTATCCATTTTGAAAACTCGACTGGCCATGCATGTGCTTTCACAGACTATTAAAGCACTCTGGTGCTGCTGAATTATGTGATCATACCCAGTCCCTACAATCAATTTCGCTTTCACAAACATCCAGGTCATCCTCAGGTTTGAGCGAGATCTTACTAAGTTTTCAGGTTGCATTTGGTGTGTTTTTGTCCAAGTGAACAATAATTATTCTCTAATTTTAAGTGTGAGCAACTTCGGTATTGGAGCTGATAAAAAACGAGCTAAAAATTAAATTGGATGTATGATTATTATAACACAGCAGAAAACTAAAAGAAAATAAGACATTGACAGAATATAATTTGTGTCTTTATTATCAAAGAAAGAAGATTTCTCCTTACTCTAGGGCTACAAAATTAACAAAAATATATCTCGTAACATATCGTACATGTGGAAGTAAAATGAAAACAGAACAAGCAACTTATACAATCAACTGGCAATGATCAATCATGAATAAACTCTACATGTAGATATGTATGCATACATAACAGGACATTCATTCCTCATTAGTAGTAGGTTAGTTACCTGTATCGTGTTGATCCACTGATAAGCTTGGCATAATGCAGAAGAAAAGTAACTCCGAATAGACTTAGTAAGCACATGATGACAGTCTCAATATTTTGACAAAAGTTTTATTTATCATCTTCAGGATCAGGGGTCGTCCTGTAGCGGGGTGGGGGGGGGGGGGTATGGACCGCAATAGATAGCACCAATCCAACATTTAACATGGCCGGTATAGGAGTTCAGCCCCCCCCTTTTCAAATGTGCTCCGCAGCTCCTGAGGATGTCTGAAGATGACAAATAGAAACTGTGTCGAAAAATTGAGACTGTCACTATGCGTTTACTAAGTTTATTCTGAGTTACTTTGCTTCTGCATTAATTACCTGTGTACTGGCACTTTTGGGGTGCCTACTCTGATCAATGGAGATATCGTTATAAATAAAGGGTCATAATTTGACTTATTTTGCATGAATTGAGCCTCCCTACATTTTCATTTGGCCTGTCACTCAAATATCTAAGGAGAACCCTGGCATTTAACATGGTTAAGTTGCAATATAACATGTATAACCATAGTAAGCACCGTGCTATAGATCGCAATTCTGTGTTGCTCTGTCTAGATTCCCGACGTGCAATCTGACCATCATCCTGCATGTTCTTGTGAGAAGACGTGTGACTACGATCCTATACTATTATGTTCAAGTTCGATATGCAGTGACTAATACTAATGACTACAAGTGATGTATCCATTATGTAGGCCTACATGTACCATACAGGATTCAGCTGTCATTTATATACTGTTTAGAGCTCAAACTACATGTAGTATAGTACCGTCAGATAGAATGACCAGATCTAGATCCTAGACCTCAAACTACATGTAGTATAGTACTGTCAAATTACATGTAGTATAGTAGTACTGTCAAATTACATGTAGTATAGTAGTACTGTCAGATAGAATGACCAGATCTGGATCCTAGACCTCAAATTACATGTAGTAGGCCTACTGTTCTACAACAGGCACAATAATGACTTTTATGGCCCAACCATCATCATTTATTTCAAACGTGACATATATCTGGTTGGATGGCGGGCTACTGTTCAGAGAGTTCAGCAAAAGTTTCACACGTCTGACTTGCTTCTCCAGGATCACGAGGGTACTCCCTTGCATGTCTACTGATAAAATTATTGTGTTTGGATCTGTCCAGAGAATGTGTAGTGGGATACCATAAATCATGCTGGCACACCTTTCCATATACGAGCTTCTACTGCCATTCTCCATGCCAACATGACCAGTATGGGGTACTAGAAAATTTGAGCAGAATAAGTTTGTCCCTTTCAACATACTAGTGATCTTGGGAATAAAAAAATAAGACAGTGGTCCCTTGATTAGCAATATGGCTAAATGCATAATAATTACATGATGAACATATTCTACAACCCTGAAAATAAGGCGCCGCACGGGACCCACCACCCCCATCAGAGATATGGTCTTTAAACTAGGATGAAGAGGGGCTACTACATTCTAACTTTCAGGGCATTTTAAGTGCTAATATTTTCAGGCTTGCATCTATGTCCATGTAACAAATAGGGCAAACAATTCATTCCAACTGGCTGCTATTATGCTAATCTATTAAAATCTAGAAAGTTAATGTAGTAGAATTAATCACACACTACTGTACCGGTATATCACGTGTACAGTAATATGGTAATGTCATGTGTTGCTCAAGTTTGCATAATTAATATCCATGAACCCGGTTGAATCCAACAATGAATCGTGAAAGCCAAATATCATCCATTAAGCATGTTAAGATGGGTGGGGATGAGCATGCAATGAAACATTGACCTGGTGATTAGAAACGACAGCAATTTATCTGTATTGAACATTCTAAGGTTTGTCCATCAACTTTGTTGGTTTACAAAGGTTTCACTCTATCAAACTGTACTTCATATGTTCATATGTTTTGGAGATTGCTTCTGGATGATTCAAATGGATAATTTAAACTCCTGTAAATAAAGAATGAATAAAATGTTAAGTGATTCCTTTAGCTTGACTCAGACATACACGTCCATAATGGTTTTAATTCTAGTTCGACACAGTGGACACACCCTTCTGTCTACGAAATGAGCACGGACAATCTGATTGGCACACTGAAGACACAAGCACATGTGCCGGCATGGTAAAACTAGCACATTCTTAGGCCGATCTTGGCAGACTACACATGACCGCTTATCTTTCTCCTTCTCAATTTCGCGCTCTAAATCATCTCGACTCAGATTCGCTTTCGCTTCCTCGCTGAGCAGTGGAGTGTTAGTGTCACATCGTATGCTTCCGCGACCTGCGATTTGATTGACCGGTGGAAGCTGGATATCTATTTCTGTGTCACTACCTGATTCGCTGTTCATGTCACTGCCACTTCCTTCACCCTCCGACTCGCTACCTGTCCCATCTGCGATTGTGTATGCGGTTCCCACGCTCTCTCGATCATTTTCGTCTTCGCTGAAGTTAGTTTCACTTTCACTATCGAACATTTCATCATCCGATGTATCGTAGTTTGCTGCTCCGCGATGTGTACGAATGAACGGCATTGTCAAACCTCTGGAATGCATGTATTGAAACAGATTTGAAATGATTAGATAAATAATGCAACAAACAATGACCCCGAGATAGGTTTCCTTCCGTATATTGGGAATATACTCTACAAACAGGAACAAGAATCCTTTTATTATTCCCTGGTACATTGAAATAACATAATCCGCACACGAATGACACACCCAGATTATCATTCCAATAACAGTGTTCCATGTTACGGTGCAAACCGTCTCCACGATTGTCCCCAGTGTCCAAAATCCTTCGACAGTGTTTGTGAAAGCTCCACCGACCACACCTTTCCCATAGAGCCATGTGGCGCCACAGCTATCAGCTACGTCCACAAAGGTTTTTCCAATCGTTTTCAAGGTCAGCACAATCCCCGCCCACAGCGTCAAAATGACCAGTTCGAAAGAGGAGAATATAAAAGTGAAGACATGCCATATCAGGACGATGAATTTCCATAGTAGCACCGCAACTGCTTGAGCACAGAAGACCAATTCGAGAAGGAAATCGATGACATTTCTCCCTATGTCAGCAAATAGATAACAAAGTTCTCCAGAAAAATAAACTACAGAATTCAGCATCAATGTAGTGAACTGAAGTATGGATGACACCAGGTCGTAGTTGAAAACGGCCACAGCGTGGATGAGCAGTCCAAAGTTCTTTATCCCATCCACGAAAGTGTGGAAACAAATAGCCAAAAAGTCAATCATTTCTCTTGTGTTGTTGTTGTTGTTGCTGTTCAGATGTCAGTTTGACAACTAGGTTGCACACCTCCGCGACTCAGACATCCCGTAGTTTCATTTAATCCGCGCCATTGTTTGTCTGATTAGGGATCATCCATGGTAGCCTTTTGTCAAGGTGTGAACATTTGACGTAATCATGCTAGAGGAGAAAATTGAGATGCAAACAACACGTAACAATCAAAACCAAGCCACGCCATAATTTCCGGAAATAAGTTCGCACTCTCCACCATTCGGTTTGTTCCAGAATCGAAAAATGCTGAAAAATATAGTGTTCGACTGCAGACGTCTCCGTGTACCATCAGACCATGATGGACTACAGGTTCTTCTTAATTTGCAAGACCGTTACGCAGAAAGAGAAAGGTATGAATTCAGTAAAAGTAAAAGTAAAGTCATGGTCTTCAACTCCCCAATAACCGCTGAAGCATGGAAGGAAACTGGTAACTGGACCCTTGGATCAGATGTACTCGATGTCACAGAAACCTATAAACACATCGGTATCTCGAGAAGCTCAACATCCACAAACTTCCTTGATGATGTCATCCAAGACCGAATCCAATCTGCAAGACGAACAACATACAGCCTCATGGGAGCCGGGCTCCATGGTCTCAATGGGATCAACCCTATGGTAGCAGTCAAGATGTGGAATATATACGTCCTCCCAAGGCTTCTATATGGATTAGATGTTCTCCGTTTAACTAAACAAGATGTCACAAATCTTACCCTACACCATAAAAAAGTTCTGAAACAGATCCAACATCTGCCAGACAATACAGCTGATGAAGCCGTCTATTCCCTCATTGGCGAGCTCCCAGTCGAAGCTGAGCTGGACAAAAGGATACTTAGCTGCTTTATGAATGCTGTCCGTGCAGATTCCACTGAACGCACTATAGCCATTAGACAGCTGGCAATTAAAGATTTAAAATCCAACAGCTGGTTTATTCATGCAGCCAAGCTACTAATGAAATACGATCTGCCGTCACCCTTCCAGCTACTAGAGAACCCACCTACCAAAAGAAGATGGAAACAGATGGTTAAAACCAGAGTACACCAGCATTGGAAGGAGCTGATCAATCTTGCTGCTGACAAAAAGAACTCGATCCGCTACCTAGAATCCAGAAACCTAACTCCGGGATCCTCTCACCCCATATGGCAAAATGCAGGACTAAACAAAGCATCTGTTACCAAGGCAGTGGTAAAAGTAAAACTCGTTTCTGGGGTTTACCGTGTTCAGGCGCTACGGGCAAAATTCAACCAACACAACAATAGCTTGTGCCCACTGTGCAGACAGGGAGTGGAAAACCGACTCCATTTCCTACTGAAATGCGAGAAGTTCAGGGAGATGAGGAAACCATTCTTAAGGAAAATCTCCGTGAAACTCGAGAAAGACTGTGGCACTGTCACGACTGAGTACATCATGCATCAGGACGAACTGCTCCTGCAAGTCGTTCTGGATTGTACGCACTCCAGCCTGAGCATAATAGTAAATCTGAAAGACGAAACAAAATCTGAAATAGAATCCATTACCTGGGGACTGTGCTATGCACTACACGAAAACCGAAACAGGATGATCGATGAACAGTGAGCTTGATGGGGTAAAATGTGTGTATATATTCATGTGCTTCCAACTAATGCTACTAATGGTGCTTAGATTAGAGTAGAAAATTACTAAAAATATTCATCATTTAACGTATCTATGGTACGGTTCTCCAGGAATTGGAGGAAACTACAACAACTGAACTGAACTGAACATGGCACCAGGGCCGGTTTTTCTTGCAGATATTTCGTCCCAGGATTTGATACTCACATAGAGTAGATATATTAAAATTTAAATTTTGCAATTTGTACGATTCATCAACTTATTTCTTTCCAGGCTGCATTTTGCGAACAAAACCTGCAGTAATATATATTTTAAAAAAATAGGCTGGTATCTTTCGAAGAGCCACCTTCCAAGTTGTTAGACGAATATCACCTGAGATAGAATACAATCATTGTGTTAGATATAATGACATCAGTGTGAGATTTTCCTCTCTCTGAAAAGCCCAATTTTAATAAAGAAGTAAATTGAAAAGACTCCCAAAAGACTAGTTCAGCTCCCATTTTATCACATACCGTATACATTTTTATCTTTTACTTCGCCAAGTTGTAGAGATTTATGTCAAGTATGAGCGAAGATTTTCATTCTAGCCAAGGTTAAAAAGCCCCCAGTTGCGCGGGTTGCGACTGATTTCACCTTTTCCAAATAAACGTACCAAATTTCTTCTTAATATCTCAAGGAATTATATGTCTACCGTATATAAACCAATGGAAATGGGAGAAGAAAAAGTCATTTGGGATATCGTAGGCCATGGGCTAATTTTTAAACGCCCGTCTGCTTATTATTGCTCTGTCGGAGCTCTGGTTAAATGTGTAGAATTGTATTAGGCTGGGATATAATCATCCTCGCGAGCCATTGTGTCGATCGATCAGGATATATTTACCTGGACTCGTGAAGATGGGATAACAGATACCAGGTGACGTCTCAGACCGGGATATTATATCCCAGGTGTAAATGAGCATCGGTTAATCTTCGGAAAAAGAAAAATGCACTGGAGTTTACAGTTTACCAAAGGAAGTTAAACAGATCTTCTGGAGGACGAAATATGTGGCTAATACTCGTCGAACTAGCAATTTGACTTTTCTGTCCATTTTTTCGCATTTTTCTTGCATAAAACGGCAGGAAAGTAAATGTATTGATTCTTTATCTTATTGATGAGATTTTTAGTGAAAATATCAAAATTAAAAAATTAAAATAGAAATCGGTTCAAAAATAGTCGAGAAAATGACCTTCGGCAAGATGATTTTTTTTTTTTTTACATTTTCTTGCAGAGCTTGTCCCAAATATGGTGAAGAAAGTTTCAGCCTTCTACGTAGTAGTAAAAGGGCATTTAGAGTCACTTTCACCTTAGTGAAGTCACTTTCGGTCACGTGAATGGAAGGGGCATTTGATCCCTGCGCCTGCGCACAATACTGGAAAAATGATATGCAGGGGTCAAGTTATTTCCCCGGTCACGTGACTGGAACCAGAAATGACGTCGTATACAAAGGTCAAAGCAAATACGACTCTAAATGCCTTTTCCAAGGTCAAGAGTCATCAAGGTGCCGCTTAACCTGGCACTCTCGCGATCTATGGATGTGACATCACAATAGGTTATATGCAAATTTGAAGGCCAAACCGGGGTTAACTTCCGCATGCAAATTCAAATGACCTTTCGGATACCAGGTATCTGCATGTCATGCATGGTCCCCGACAATTTCGCCAGCAGTATGTCCAGCATAATGACAAATGGGGAAACCCCTTTTCGGCTATACCGAGTACCGGAGGGCCCAGAGACATGAGGATTTCACCGAGTCGTTTGGGGAGAAGGAGTAGAGATGCGCATGTGCAACCGGAAGTGCAACACTGTACGGAGAACCTGAGGGTCGAGAGACAGGGGGATCTCACCAAATGGGTCGCCTGGACACAGGCTTCCGTCCCAGGTTAGTGTGGGGTGAGGAATATGGCTGCGCATGCGCAAACGGAAATGGGACACTGTATCCAGAACCAGAGGAGCTAGAGACATGGAGATTTCACCGAATAACTTCCACCTTAGGGTATAATGTGCAATGAGGAATAGGTCTGAACATGCTCAACCGGAAGTGAGACCCTACCGAGAACCGAAGAGTCTAAGGACATGGGGATCTCACCAAATGAGTGAGGTTTCCGCCCTAGGTTAGTGGAGGGGTGAATTAGGGCTGCGCATGCGCAACCGGAAGTGGAACACTGTACCAAGAATTAGAGGTTCTAAAGACACGAGCATTTCACCGGAAGAGTCGCATTTGGATACGTCGCTTGTAGGATCTAACAGGCTTGCAGTAACTCGCGTGTTAACCAATTCCGAGAACGCTTTATAGTGCTTTGAAGGGAACATTGATGACAAAGAAGTTTTGGTTGGCTCAGCCGAATTAGCCGGCTCGCTGGCGGAGTGTCTTTTCATGTTGCCGCGGTCCCGACATTTTGGCACCATAATACGGGGTATATATATGGACTGATCTTTGGTGCAAACATTGGGGTAAATGGACACAGTGAACCTATCTCCCCTTCGGATGCCAGGAGATTGCATGATTTCCGGCTATAGTTCCGATCATTACCGACCCGAATCGGTTTGGTC
This sequence comes from Hanleya hanleyi, assembly GCA_036873755.1. NCBI lineage: Eukaryota > Metazoa > Mollusca > Polyplacophora > Lepidopleurida > Hanleyidae > Hanleya > Hanleya hanleyi. The sequence goes on from JAVTVY010006516.1 coordinate 8,244, forward strand.
CCGAAGAGAGAGGTTCGGAATACTTCGGGGCACGGACGATTCGAGAGTCTGCACGCTCTCTTGTTCAGATTGGGTTGGGACTTGGAACGAACGAGACATACATAGAATTCGGGCTGGAATGGAGGGTGGATTTTAATGGGGGATCTTTTAGCTATATATCGTGCTAGATGTTGCTCAGGCGGGGCACACCTTTTCTACGACATCTGTTGTCAGAAGTCAAAGTAATTTATTTTTGACGGTTGAGAACCAAGAATTATGCCTGGCTGATTGAGAAAATTTCCCGGTAAACACACGCGGTACGGTATGGAAGCCGGCCATTTTTCCTTTGTTCGCGTTCCCCCAACCCCTGCTGTATTGGCCGGCTGTCCACGTTTAGATTGGAGGCCGAATTGTTTTACCGGGAGAAGGCCATCCTAACTGGGCTATTCTAGTAGATGATTCTGTACAAATCCTTTCACGGCTGGCAGGCTGTTGATTGTGTTAGACAGGCTTTTTTGTCTCGGCTGATAGGCTAGGGGCTACGCGATAGTGAAATTTGACAATATGATCACACCGGTCTGTGTGCTATAGAGGTCGGTTAGGCGTTTCCCCCTCTTTCGTTATGAAACTAGTCGTGTGTTCAGTTCAGCCCATGCTATCAAATATTTTTTCTGGTATATAGCCGGCTGAGCTCGCTAACATTTCTTGTAAATAGTGTATCGGTCGTATGCATTCAATAAACTTGGCGTCGCTGTATATACAGTACCGATATTATTAACCTGTGATGTGGCAATTAATCGTTTCGCCTCTTTGAGGGACTCTATGTGTTCATTTCGGACCGTGTTATTAAATATATTCCAGGTATTTAGCCAGTTGAACTAGTCAACAGTTTGGGAATAGTGGATTTACTCTATTCATTTATTGCATTTGGTGTCGTCGTGTATACAGCATTATTGTCCTGTGATAAACGCGAAGTGTTATTAGTAGTGGCATTTTGGCCGTTCGTGGTCAATAGATTGGTAAAAACCGGGTAAATTGACTCCGTGATATTGAATAATTTGAGCCTGGCAGGGTTATACAATTTTCAAATATTTTTACTGGGTTATCATATAGAGCTTGTATATCGGGGAGATTCAAATTTTTATGGAAGGTTTTGTCCATTGTCACTCCAGGTGTTACTGTGTCTATGTGTTTCTGTACGATTGAATTGTATTGTTTCAGAGATTGACTTTTGTGTGAGATTTCTGCTATGTGTTAGTATTTATGGGTCTCGGGATTTTAGACTGAAGATTTTGCCTACCTTTATGAGGAATTTGTGGGAAGAATATAATTGTGGGTTGATAGTAAATGCCCATATTGTTCGCGGGTCAATGTGCCTTTGTTTTCTGCTAACGATTTTCCCATCCTGATAAAAGGGAAACCCGTTTTTTCTTTGTGTTTCAAGATATATTTTTTTGGAATGGTTGTCCCTAATTTGTATAGTTCCATTTATGTCGTGGTGTTCGTGATATTCGAATTTGTCGGCTGTCAACTGGTCGGCTAAAAAATCGCTCATCGTGTCGATTTTCTGGATTAATACAGATATATATTGCCTACATTTTGGTTGTCCAATACATGATTCTGATTGCTCAGTTGATAGTTTGGGGCATTGTCAGTCATGCGAGCCACATTCATGGCGACACCATGGTGTTGTCACTGCGATATATGATAGTATTCATGACGATGCCATGGTGTTGTCACTGCGATAATAGTAATCAGACTTCCTACAATCCTTTTGAATTGAGTTAATGATTTGTATATCCTGTCTCTTTTCTCCATTCTCTTGGATCAGTTCAGGAAATTATGCTATTGTTTGAAATTTAATTGAATGGGAACTGGGCTATGTTCATCCTTGAGGGGTCTCAATGATAGACTGAAGGTTGTTCATGATGTTGAGCGATTGAGTTAAAATTTTGATGCAGTTTACCATCTCGAGACAGACTATTTCCTGTTTGTATTTGAACTCGGAGGTATTAACTCCTCGATGTGGTCGAGTTTAAAATCTAGTTGTATTCCTCCAGGCACGGGAAACTGTGTTAATTTAAGATTTATTTATGTTGAACACAGGTGGTCTGACTTTGTTTTTCGGGCACAATTGATAATTTGATAATTTTTTTTTTTTTCTCCCCCAGACCCAACCTGGGTTTCTTTAGTGCCCTATTCACGATTGGTCGTAAATTGAAATAGTGCAAGATTAACAGAGAAGTTGCAACAACGTGTTAACTGTGTGGTAACACGTGTTGCACTTGTTCTAGAGATGGGTCTTGTTCTTTTTCTTTTTCGCTAATAGATATGGCTGATTAGTCAAACTAGAACGCGTTGACTGCGGTAACGCGCGTGCATTAGGTTCATTTAAGGATGTCTGCTGGTGGTTTTTGGCTTTGGCAGCCATTTTGCCTGTTTTCCTATTGGGTTATCTCCCTTTCCTAGGTTAAGAGATAGGGATTTCCTTTAAAAGCCTTCTAGCCGAGAATTTTGCACACCAACATCCATCCAATTTGATAAATTTTGATAGACAATGTGATTATCTGCAAACAGTTAGAATATAAGAAAAGGTTAAATACTATTTACATGAATTTTTCATGAATATTCTTCAAAACTAGGACTATTCCCTAAGATTTCTGGGTTATCAAATTGAGCATGGGTCAGTCCACTTAACGTTGCCTACAGCTAAAAAATGCACACCAACCTATATTTTATTCTTCGTTTTTTCTCATATTACGCAATTATGAATGCAACAACACACATTATTCAGAAAGTTAATTACTTTGATTTACCACCAGCGGACATCCTTAAGTGTTTCATTATTTTGAGCATGCACATGTTTAAATATTTTTTTTTCATTCACTGAATGTGAGTAGTTGACACTGCGTTTCATTTTTCTTGTCCAATTTGGTATTCTCTAGGTGACATACCGAGGTACACGGTCTTTCTTTTGCTTCAATGAGTTTCTGGAGTGAAAACTGAGTGTGAGGAATTGACACTACTCTATATTTTTGGTGTCAAATTTGATGTTTTTGTAGCGGACATACCAATGTGGGCTGTTTTTCATTTGTTTCAGTGAGTTTCTGGAGAGGAAACTCATTGAAAGCCTTTGATATATTTGCATTTATTTGAATATATTTTGATTGAGTATTCCTTATTGTTTTTGGACTTGTTTGCATATACCGTATATCATTCCACTAAAACATGGCAGATTTGGGGCCCATTGATGTGTCAGTGGCTACAGAGGAAGCACTGCAAAAATTGAAAGGGGTGGGGAGTAGTCGAAGTGCACGTGTGGTAACCTTGCAGGAAGAGGGCAGGTTGGTTAGTTTTAAGCATTTTATGCAGGCAACTCAGTTTAGTGCCGGGCATGTAGCCGATCTAGTGCTAGATGGGCAGATAATAGGGTTAGACTTGTCGGGAAGTCCGGAATACATTAATGCTTTAGTTGACCGTCGTTTTGAAGAAATCATTGGATCATGGAAAGTTGGAATAACTGCCCAAGTAGATGCATTGGATGTAGAAATGGACCAGTTGCATGATAATATCAAGGAATATGAGATTCATTTAGGACAATTGGATGAAAAGATAGATAATTATGGACGCCAATTGACCCAAGTGGATAGTAACGTAGGACAAGTGGATGTTAAAGTTGACCAACTAGGTCAACAAGTAAACACTCAAATAGGTCAAGTTGATGGTAAGATGGAGCAAGTGGGTTTAGATATGAGGACTGTTGTTGCATTGCTTAGCGCTCCAAGCAGGGAAGGGTCAGAGATTTCATCACATGTGACGTCTGAACGGACAACGGGGGACGCTGGTCAGGCGGACCCAACTCATGTTGTTCTGAATAATAGACCTGAACAATTGATTGAGGGTTGGGGAGAGACTGCAAATCAACTGAATGCAGCCCCTGTTCAACAAAATGGACCACATGTTCAAGTAAATGCACCAGCTGCACTTCCCGACCCCTCATGTCCACTAGATATGAATAGAACAACAGGACTGGACGCTGGTCTTGCGTTTCCAGATGACACTAGGGATGTAAATAATGTATTCCATCAGTTACCGCCCAGTGGTCACACTTCAGCTCCGAACTTCCAATGCCCAGAATGGATTGTTTTTAGACAATGCTATGGTAGGGGGGCAATATCTCCAAGGGGATATAGATAATGGGAATCTGGCCGATGTGTCCGCTACTGATACCGAGGGGGAGGTTGAGGCCTGTCCTATTAAATGTAGCGGATGCTCGTCCAGATCGAGATCAACCGAACGACATATATCCCGAGAACGCTACCGCAGCCAAAGTCCCCGGCTTCCCAAAACTTTAGTATTTTCAGGAATCAGAGGGGACTGGGTTCCATTTAGGGTTAAGTTTGAGTTGGAAGCTGAAAGTAGAAAGTGGAATAAAGACCAGTGTCTTAAAAAATTAACTGATTGTATTCATGGCGATGCCATGGTGTTTTACAGCTATCAATCAGAGGCAGTCAAAACCTCGGTTGATATGCTCCTCAAAGCGATGGAATGCCATTATAATAGTAGGGAACCTCCGCGTGTAGTTAGGAAGCGGTTGCAGGCGGAAGTGCAGGGTTCCGAGGATACTTTAGAGGAGTTTGCTTTTAGATGCGCTAGGTTGGCAAGGGACGGGTATCCGAATGCACCGGAAAAGATTATTGAGTCAGTAGCGGTGGAACATTTTCTCAGGGGATGTAGGGAAATACAGGCTGTGAGATTTGCTATGGAAAAGAGCCCCACAACAATCTCGGAAGCCTTGAGTTATGTGAACTCCTCACGATATAATCTGAGAGAGTTGGATTTTCAGACGGTTACATGTAGGACTGTTAATGTTGATTTAGTAGGGGAGGCTTTTCCTGATGCTTGTAAGGCAGAAGGGGAAGGGATAAATAAGAGGTCCCCTCGCCGTCGGTCATCGCGACCCTTCCGTCCACCGCGACTCTGTTACTCGTGCCGTAAACCCGGCCACATAAGCCGTTTTTGTCCTACTAGACATGGTTTAGATGGGTGGGCTGAATTAGCAACTGCAAATGACGGGGTGGGGTCGTCCACGGGAGACGAGGCAGGTGTTACTGAACTTACTGCAGCAGTCAGAGATGTTACTCTGTCTCGTTCCCAGGGGTGGACGATGTCCATTCCAGTTAAGGTTGGGTCTGTGCCGATGACTGCTGTGGTAGACACGGCCGCCCAAGTCACCGTCATGAGTGAACATCTATTTGCTAGGTTGGGTCTTCAGGGGTTGTCGTCTTCGCCTATTCGGTTGACTGGTGCATTTCGAGGAATGACCAGTATGGGAATGCTAGTTCGGCAGGTCCCATTGTCCATCTCCGATTTTCACTGTACTGGAAATATAGTGGTGGCACCCTTGGTTGACGACCTGTTGCTAGGCTTCGATTTCCTGTCAGCCTATGGATGTGTTGTAGATTTTAGAGATAAAGCCTTGTTTATTGGGGACACCAAGGTTTTTGCAGTTTGAATTTTTATGGAATGGTGACTTGTTCAATGTGGGCTCCATTTCGCTCTGCCAGTAACTAATAAATGGTGAAGTTAGTTGATGGGCCGTTGGTCACGCATTTTGTGTATGCGTCTGAAGAGATGTAGTATAGTGTCAGCTTGGTGGAGATATACGGATGTGTACCATCATGTGTATGCAGTGATTTTCTATGTGAAATTATCCTATTTGGGGGTTGATTTGGTTTTGTTGTACAGGATGTTTGTTTGAGGCATTGTGGAATTGAAGAAAAAAAATATATAAAATTCTAGACTCAAACCGTTGTTAATGTGTTGTGTAATGTAATGTGTATTTTGGAACTATTGTTCTAGAATTATTGTGTGTGTTGGAGAACCCTCGTGTGTATTCGGAAATTGGATGTTCGGAAATTGTGATTTGCATTGCGGCGTTATACGTGTAGTGTGTTATGGGAGAATATGATGCGTTGTGATGAACTACAGGTGTTTATGTAATCTGTGTGAGGGAACCGGGTGCTGAACGCCTGGGTTCGATGGTTGCTGTGTGATTAGAGAATTTCTGTGTGTGAAGATTCTGTGTGGTAGATATACGCGTCACTCGCGTTTTTATGTAGGTTTTCTGTGTGTGTTAAGCTATGTGACACGTTCATGTGAGGTTAATATATGGAGTGACTTGGAGAAGATATAGTATGAGAATATGTATAGTGCGGGTAGCCATGTCGGAGACCTGGGGTTGAGGAAGACGTCCCTCTTCATCCCATGCTTTCGCCATGAAGCCCGGAGGAGAGTTGTCTATCCGATATCTTGTAGTGCGCATGGTGATTTTTTGTGAATCCGGTGGGGCAGGATAGCCACCACTCGGGGGGTGAATACATGCGTCATTATTCGATTATAGTCTCAACCCTTTTCTAGTTATGAGCTCAATGATTTTGTGAGTGTGAGCTTGATACCTGTGGAGGTGTAGCAATTATGGTTATATTCTCTCAGGTGGGGTAGCCGTTTGCGAGGGCGTATGTACATTGGAGCCAGTGGGCGTGTGGTGCGCACACACGTTTCTGGCTCTTCGGCCCTTCCACTCTATAGTGCTGGCTGCTGACGAAGGCGAGCCTTGAAATTATTAGAGGAGGGAGAATGGGGAGCCCAATTTATAGTCTGGACAGCCAGTAGTTTAGAGGCTTGTTCCAGTAGTGGATTGTATGACGGGCTGGTGCTTATTGCGGTCATGTAGCTGGTAGGCTGGCCTGCCAATTTATAGTCTAGATACCAGTCCTGGGTTGGATAATGTTCTCGTATTTATTGCGGCCATGTAGCTGGTAGGCTGGCCTGCAGATTATATTTTTAAGAAATAAAGTGAGCAGTCCCATGCGGCTGATTGTATTTATTTGGGCCGTAAAGCTGGTAGGCTGGCCCGCCGATTATATTTTTGAGAAATAAAGTGACCATTTGAGCGAGATTTTTAGTGGGTTTAGGTGTAATTATAGACAGTCTGGTAATGAGACTGGACTAGTGGGATGGTTACCATTTTATTGAAGTTGGGTACTTTTGTACACCGCATGTTACGGATTTTGACACATGTGATATAACATGGAGAATTCACGTCTTTGTCTTGTGTTTTAGTAATCGTTGGCAGCGCTAGAACGGCGGTTGCCTGCGACGGGAAGGGTTCTAGCTAGGCGAAGTAAGACCTTCGCCAAAAAGAAAACGTCGAAACAAATCGCACATGCCAAGAGATTGCATGATTTCCGGCTATAGTTCCGATCATTACCGACCCGAATCGGTTTGGTCCCGAAGAGAGAGGTTCGGAATACTTCGGGGGCACGGACGATTCGAGAGTCTGCACGCTCTCTTGTTCAGATTGGGTTGCGACTTGGAACGAACGAGACATACATAGAATTCGGGCTGGAATGGAAGGTGGATTTTAATGGGGGATCTTTTAGCTATATATCGTGCTAGGTGTTGCTAGGCGGGGCACACCTTTTCTACGACATATCCATGGTATGAACGCTCAGAACACCAAATTCAATTGAAATACGTAAGATCCTACATAGCGACATGTACGATTGGGGAGCATTGATATGATATTAATTTATTAAGATTGGCATGGACCCAGGCTTCCGCCTTAGGGTGCACTCCAGGGATTCTGCCATTCGGCAAGGAAAGGACCAAGGACCATGGGTCCGCAACAATTGTCGTAAAATCTTCAACCCAAATCACTTGTATGTATAAATTTTCTGAAAGAGTATGATTAAAATATTATTTGTAGGAAACTGAATCTCGAACATTTCCCTCCAAGCTTGCTTCATTTTTTCTATAAAACCCCTTAAAGGTCAACCCAAACGGAATTTTTTTTTTGTCTAAAAATCCTTAAAAATCATAGTTCATACTTTACTTTGTATGAAAAAAATATTGAAAAACTTATAATCTGATCAGAAACACACGTAATATGGGAGCAAAGTGAGCTTTTTCACACTTTCACAGCTGGGTTGATGACGTCACGCAGGGCAATTGCCTCAGAAAAAATAGCGGATAACATGGAAAGCGAGCTTCGATTCAGAAGTCGATTCGAGCGATATCAGCTCCTTAGATGGAAATATTTTTCGCCAAGAAGATGAAATAGACATAGAGGAGAATGATGACGGGCAAAATAACAGTTGTTTGAAGACCAACGACGGAATTCAGCCCTATCAATTTGAGCCGTACGGCTCCGATTCTGACAGTGACAACCATTCTGACAACGTGAAACTCGACGACGACAGGATTCGGAGAGGTCGTTTGTTGAATACAGATTGGTATGCAACTTGACTGGAAACCCCATTATCGTCATCTATAAGAGCAAATGTCCATATATTTCAAACTGTATTGAATGTAGAACGATTCTGTGATGTAAAGAACGAGCATGTTTGTGTTGTTGTTGTTGTTGTTGTTGTTGTTACTGGCCGAGACAGCTTTTTCGAAGGGATAAACTCCGGGATTCGGCAGAATGGACAGTAAACTGTTGATAACTCTACTGATATACGTCCGATTTGAATTCTGTTTGTTTTCCCATAATCTCCACGAAATACCAATTTCAGAATTATATAGTTTGATAAAAACAATTGGACATTCATGGCGAAAAGTAAAGCCGTGGTGAGTGGGTGTCGAAACGACGTGATGGATAGGCATTCACATTTGCTCAATTTTCGACAAATTACGTCAATTAAATTGAAATCGAATGATATTCCCACAATCTCAAATGTCAAAAGATTATGAAAGTATTATTATCACTTCTGTATCTACAGCCATTCACTCCAATTGATGTTCAGAACCAATAGGTGTTCAGAAAAAAAACATTAAAAGGTGACCGGTTTGCCCGATCACTGTACGACTTTGTCCTTGTCTGATCTACATGCACTCTCACACTTGTAGGTAGACTAGACCCAGACCCTGTTACATAATATATTTTGAAGGGGAAACAAAAGGGAGTAACTTTGCCTATTAAGAAATACTTCAAATAATTTTTTTCATTTTTTCATTTTTTTTTATATTTATTTACTTATCAAACGTGTATATATTTATGAAAGATCATTTTATTATTATTAAATAGTACATATGAAATAGAGACTCATCCAGTCTAACTTGTAGGTGCTCAAGCAACAAATGCCACATCATGGATAGCATTCTGGGCGTTCATCGTAGACGCGAGAGCGAGCAGGGCATGTACAGCCGTCTCCCTGCTCGAGGCCTCGCTTGCAGGCAAGGTTCGTTCAGCCGATGTCCGTGGTAGATTCTCCTTGTCCGATTTCTTTGCCGTCACATTCTGATTGTTCTTAGGTTTGATAGTTGGAATAGCTGTTCTCTTTAGTTTTGGTTTGTACCCGAATCAACTGCTACGCTGTAGAGGTCCTCGAATGATATCTTTCCGTCAAAATGTGCCGAGCAAATTATACGAGTATTTTGGCTCGGGCCCTCTTTCCACACACCCTCGTGTTGCGTACAAATTTCGTCCAATTTGCAGCGACTTTCTCGTATTTAGGCCACAAATGAATACTAACACCGTCATCTGTAGTAAAACTGCAACCTCCCACTACACAACGTCGCGGCATATTTAACAAATGATGCCCCGATACTCGGAAAATCTCCAGAAATTAGCAGCTACTTATGACTGTGGTATACGGCTTTAACATAGAGAATACAAGACGGCTGTCCCTCCGTGACGTCACAGCTGGAATTGACAGGAGAGCGACAGTTCACCTTTCAAACGGCAATATCTCGCCAACAAGACGGCACAAAATTATGAAAATTTTTGTCTAAAAATCCTTAAAAATCATAGTTCATACTTTACTTTGTATGAAAAAAATATTGAAAAAATTCTAATCTGATCAGAAACACACGTAATATGGGAGCAAAGTGAGCTTTTTCACACTTTCACAGCTGGGTTGATGACGTCACGCAGGGCAATTGCCTCAGAAAAAATAGCAGAATTGACAGGAGAGCGATTTTCACCTTTCAAACGGCAATATCTCGCCAACCGATGGCGCGGTGTAACAACAACATTGTAAAACATCGTTGGCGGATCAATTAAACAACAACAACGGAGGAATTTCTTGTGACGTGTTCATCCCTTATGACCATGGCCACGTTTGGTCATCTTCGTGTCACACAACGCATTGGCCAATAATTCGGCACTGAGTTTACCGCCATCGCCCTGTGTTGGACCTGTACAATGTCTGGTTAGATGATAACACCAGACTGGACCACTACGCCCATACCATTTTGAGGACCAAGCCAGGGCCTTCAAGTTAAATCTTATTTTCGGTTATTTATTACGCCATAAGGAGACGGGCCAGTTCCGGTACTTTTGCCCCAGTCACAACCATGAATGCCTTGAAATAAGCCAGTCAACAACGCCCCAACAGCAAACAGCAGGTGGACGACTGATCGACCACCCGATCGACCACCCGGATTAAAATGTCGGAGAACCATATCGGAAATTACGGACTTTCCTCCATATATATATATACGAGAGACTCACATCGTGTGTCATTCATGTACTGACCATGACGGAGCATATAATACATGGAGGAAGGATACATCTGTGGTGCGGAACCGCGATGCCGGAAGGGCTGGATCAAACGTGTGTTGTCTGGTGAACTGGACAGTCACATCAACCACCTGTGTCACGAAGTTTTAGGTCCGACGCGGCCCCTTAGTAGTAGGGAGCGAGCATTTAAACGTAAATTTCACCCGGATGTAGAGGTCATTTGAGGAGGATTTGAGGAGGAGAGGTCAAGTTCACTATAGTTCCGGCAGAATCACCAAAAGCTACCTCCAACACAGGAGAGTTCCAATTGTTGGAGGGAAGGGTGCACTCCGGAGATTCTTTTATGCGGCATGGAATAGACTATGGGTCCGTTTTTCGGCCACCAGTTGTCGCAAAACCTTCAACCCAAATCACTTATATGTATATACTTTCTGAAAGAGCATGATGAAACTATTATTTTAAGATATAACACTGCTATGTTATAGAAAAATTTAACTCGAACATTCTCCTCCATGCTTGTTTCATTTTTCCTAGAAAACCCCTTAAAAATGTCGAAAAATGGTCAAATTCGGCTCAATTTCCAGGAAAAATCTGTAAGAGCGATTTCAATTAAACTTCTTACTCACGTTCCCTGGTCCGGTCTCAACTTAAAAAGGCAAAAAAAAGGGGGTGAAAACCTAACCGTTTTTTGTCAGATTTTCTTCCCGTAAATGAGTCCCGATTTTTAGGCACACCCAAGGGGCATAACTGAGGTAGGACAAACTTTACTCCATGATCCCGATCAGCGTGTAGACGAAGCCAGCACTCGATTTGTACGTACTCGTTTGCAGCGTTGATAATGCTGAACAGGATGGCATTATAGATATAAGCTATTAAGAAGACAAGAAGAATTATGATGTAGCAGAACAAGGGCAGTCTATCGTATTATGAAATTAGAGAGGGGCCATTACTACGAAACTGCAGAGGGCCACAGAATGTATTCAGAATGTATTCATCCGCGGTGATGCGGTCTGGCAGCGGTTTTGGCGGTGATTCGGTCTCGGGAAAAAGCTTCCGCGGAGAAAAAGTAGTCCCTAGATAAAATGGTCCGATGGGGTCGAGTGATGTATCAAAGTGAAGCATTCGTGAAGGGGCATCTAATGGGCTGGGTGTGGGGTTGAAATATCGGCATTCTGCGCATGCGCGGTGGCCCAAGGGTATGGAAATAGACGTTTTGGGATGTAGGGGAGCCACTAATGGTCCAATGGGGTCGAGTGAGGTATCAAAAGTGAAGCCTATGTGAGGGGGCATCTGACGGGCTGGGTGCGGGGTTGAACTATCGGCATTCTGCGCATGCGCGGTGGCCCAAGGGTATGAAAATAGACGTTTTGGAGCTAGGGGAGCTACTAATGGTCCAATGGGGTCGAGTGAGGTATCAAAGTGAAGCATTCGTGAAGGGGCATCTAATGGGCTGGGTGTGGGGTTGAACTATCGGCATTCTGCGCATGCGCGGTGGCCCAAGGGTATGGAAATAGACGTTTTGGGATGTAGGGGAGCCACTAATGGTCCAATGGGGTCGAGTGAGGTATCAAAGTGAAGCCTATGTGAGGGGGCATCTGACGGGCTGGGTGTGGGGTTGAACTATCGGCATTCTGCGCATGCGCGGTGGCCCAAGGGTATGAAAATAGACGTTTTGGAGCTAGGGGAGCTACTAATGGTCCAATGGGATCGAGTGAGGTATCCATGTGAAGCATTCGTGAAGGGGCATCTGATGGGTTGGGTGTGCGGTAGGAATATCATTCTGTGCATGCGCAGACGCAATGCGGAGCTCTCGTCCAATCAGAAGCGAGTATTTCAAATCCATCACAGAGCTCTCGTCCAATCAGAAGCGAGTATTTTGACCCGGTGCATTATGGGACATATCCAAGATGGCGGCACGTATGTTCAAGATGGCGGCACATCCGGTGTCGAAAACTGGCTATTTTGTCGGGATGTGGTCACCTAGTGTCGAAAACTGGACCCTGTATGGGTCCCGCTAGACGTTTTGGAGCTAGGGGAGCCACTAATGGTCCAATGGGGTCGAGTGAGGTATCAAAGTGAAGCATTCGTGAAGGGGCATCTGATGGGCTGGGTGTGGGGTTGAACTATCGGCATTCTGCGCATGCGCAGTCTGGCCGTAGTATAGAAATAGACGTGTTGGGGTGTAGGTGGGCCACTAGTGGGTCGATGGGATCGAGTGAGGTATCAATGTGAAGCCTAGGTGAGGGAGTTCCACTAGGGTGTCGTATCCATTCTGCTGCGCAGGTCACGTGGGGGTTGTGACGTCACTTCCGGGTTTTCACTAAAACTACCTCCAAACATAGAAGAGTTTCAATTTTTCCCCTTACACGTCCGGATGTTCAACCTCCGGGGTTTTTCCCGGCCCGGCCCCCGACCCGGCGGGCCCCGGCCCCCCCCCCAGCGCGAGCGCGCGCGCGCGCGGGTTCTCCGGCCGCAGCGCGCGCACGCGCGTCATCACCGGCAGTGCGTGCGCGCGCGGGTCAAAAGGTCAAAGGTCACCTCCAGCTCAAACGGTCTTCCTTTCGGCAAGGTTCGGAGAATACATAGAACTTATAGTCATAAACTTAAGCTATACGTGTTGGACGAGTCTTCACTCACCGTATACACGCACCTCAATGAAATGCCCTCTCCAAACCTAGACCAAAACACGTACTTGGTCTGTGGGCTGATTTCATTGGCTCTCTATTTTTACTATAGTGCTCTTGCATTCTAACCTTGATGGGTTACATTTTGGCTCCATTCTAGGCCACTGATTGGCTAATACGGTGTTCAAAACCAGTTTCATGCATTATGTTCATATAACTTATAGTAATAAACTTAATCTATACGTGTTGGACGAGTCTCTTCACTCACCGTATACACGCACCTCAATGAAATGCCCGCTCCAAACCTACACCAAAACACGTACTTGGTCTGTGGGCTGATTTCATTGGCTCTCTATTTTACGATAGTGCTCTTGCATTCTAACATTGATGGGTTACATTTTGGCCCCATCCTACACCACTGATTTCAGTTTGACTGAATCTCCACATTGGGCATTTATGCATTATGAATAAAACACACAACACAGGGGTTTTTTTCTGGTGAGATCTCATTTTGTTTTTTATTCAGTAACAACAACAACGTGAGAACAACCACGTGAAAACTGAAGCCCAGAACAGGGGGGCTTGTACATTGAAAGAACTGAAGCCCAGAACAGGGGGCGTGTAAGCTGAAGCCCAGAACAGGGGGCTTGAACATTGAAAGAACTTAAGCCCAGAACGGGGCTTGTACATTGAAATGATGGGCGGCCCAGTCATATACGAGTACATCGCGGTCCTCTGCCTTGGGGTACTCGTCAAACATCTGTACGATGGTAGATAAGGGTCTTCCCCGGCATCGATGGTACAGGTAAAACAAGCAATATTGTCCGCACACGCTACTGGTCAGGCTTTGCAACGTTTGACTGTTCCAACACCACGTCTCTGTACCTTGATCCATGAAGTCTGTTAAATGGGGATGGAGGGGTGGCAGGCCGTACGGGTCAAAGTATTCGCCCTGCTGTTCTGTCAAGTACACGGCCACCCAATGTTCACTGGGTCGATCCATCGGGTCCGTGTTGAGAACGTATGCAGCAGGATACATACGGTCTAATGGGAACACATCTCGGGCGAACACCCCTTGAAAGACCATACGTGTCTCTGGGTCATTCTCCAGCACGGTGGTTATCTGGTCTGTATCCATGTTAGGTGGAGAAGTCACACAGGACGTTGCGCGCCTTGTCCACTTGAATGATGTTGTCAAACTCGGCGTAGCAGATCACATTGACAGTGGTCGCCAGGGCTCGTGCAAAGTGGATTTCCACCCGTAAATTGCCTTGCTTGGCCAGGGCCAGCTGATGGTCGTTCTCTAAGGTGGGGGTCAGATCGAAACAGAACAACGTGTATCCGTTCGCGTAGTGCTCCCGACTGATGAAATTCCCTTCGTCCTGGTTGATTTGACCGGTGGCTGTAAACAGGCTCTGATAGGCTCGAATGAAATTCCTGCGCCCAAAGTTCGGTGTTAAGGCCGTGGCTGGCACCTGTTGTCCATCCACATGCAGGGCCACAAAATTGATGCCGAAATGTTGAAAGTCAAACGGATTCTCTGGGTAGGCTCCGCTGAAACTGGTATTTTCCACACAGGCCAGGATCAGTCGCTTGGGTAGTTCCCCCAGGAACAGGTTTTCTTTGTTGGCGCCCATATTTCCAGCAGGCACAGAGAACACTTTGGTTTGTACACGTCGGATAGGGTACTGGGCTGGTTTTGTTTCCAAGGCTTTCATGTGTCCCAATTGAACGGCTGGATTCGGTTTCACTTTTCGGACATACAGCACTGCCTCTTGGATGACAATCTTATAGTCCGCTGCATGCCCCTCTACGTTAGTGGCCATCAAGGCGAAGGTCGGAGGCGCCCGTATCAGTCGGATTTTGATGGGGATCTTGTTCAAGAGGTACCGGTCTTGCATGAACATGTCTGTGTGCAGTCGACCCATCATATCCACCGAGGCACTGTTCGCAGTGAAAGCCTTCCGTTTGTTATATCCCACATTGTCCACCGTGTCCATGTGCTCGGGTGTGTCCTGGTAGAATAAACCGGCTGTCAGCTGAGACTTTTTAGCCTCTCGGCCATACGACAACAATGTCTCGATGTAGGCTCGATAGGGGTACGTGTTGGTGGAGTCACTGATGAGTTTGTCGCTGAGAAAAATATCCACCTGTTGAAACATAGAGTGCAGCCAGAGATTCGTCGGGCCCACCGTTGCAGCTTGGACCATTCTGGTGCCATCCCCACTGACCACCTTGGCTTTCACATACAAGTATGTCTGGGCTAAATCCACATAGGCCGTATCCGCATTACTAATGGTGAACTCGATGGGCCCGGTTTCGTTGATGCTGGAGAGCGGGAGATGCTCCACCCATAATCCTTGTTCGGCACTGGTCTGTGTGGACGGCACGGTCCACAAATCAAATTCACTGTTGGTGGAGGGGCAGGACTCGGCGTGGATCAAGGACATGTTTAAGAAAAGATATCCTGGGTCTTCGATGTGCGTCGCCGCTGGTTCTTCGATGTGCGTCGTCGCTGGGTCGGTCGTCGACTGGTGCGTGGTCTCGGTGGGGCAGCTCTTTTATTCCCTACGGTGCGTTGTGCTTTGGCCACCAAGGCGCCTCCCGCTTCTTTGGCCCGCCGTTTCAAGGCTTCTTTGGGTGCCGTACCCCCAAGACATCACCGGCCACTTGCAGTCCACTGCGTACCGCTTGTTTGCCCATTGCTTTCACCCCACGCGTCACCAAGGGCAGGAACGTTTTGACGATGCTGCCGAGTATGCTCCCTAGCCCATGTCCTCGTTGCATGCGTGCACCGCTAAAGACCGGAAAGCCACCCCCGGCCTGTTGGGCATAATAGTCCATATAGCTGCGTGCATCGCACTCGTAAGGTACTTTCATTATGCAAAGTGGGGAGCACGTGCTTGTCGAATTTGAAGTGTGCGCACCACTTTCCCGCGTTCGAATGCCACCGGTCGTCCCGTGTCATCTCTTATATCCACCGTGATCGTGTTGATGTCGGTTTGTCGTACTGGCAAGTAGAGCATGTGGGTGAAACTGTGGGTGATTTGATCTCCATACGTCTTTTTAATGGGGACCACCCGTAACAGAGGTGTGTTGATATCGCCCACGATGTGGTTGTCCACCACGTCCGAGTAGACGTAGAGTCCGTACATACCCGACTTCATATCCATCGGCATCTCGCCATGGTGTTCGGTGGGACCAGCGAACGTCTTTAGATCGAAACCCAGCATTTGCTGTAGGATAGGACTCAGTACGACACTCGCCTTGCCGGTGACGATAAGCTGTGCCTTGTCGTTGTGTGCGTTGTAATCGAAGTCCACGTGATTCTTGAAGGGAAAGGATTTGATGGGTTTTGAACTATTCGTGACCTCCCGTAGAGCCTTATAATGCAACAGTCTTGACAGCCCACCCATGAACTCCTTGGGGGTATCGTATTGGCCTTCGGGCAGGGTGAGTCGGGTGTTTTTGCGTTCGTAGGTCACCTCGTACCACACTTCATTGGCTCGCACGTTGTACCACGAGTAAGGGTATTGGATATCCACGAGGCCACATTCCCAGCGCCCAGGTAAATGCAACGGCTGCGGTAACTGGGTGACGTACTTGGCCACGGTGTTGTCAGGAAACACATCCAGCGAACTGTTACTGGGTAGGGTGAGGTAAAACAGGGCGACTGAGCTGTCCTGCTGCTGCTGTTGGTTTTAATAGGTGTTCCAGGCCTTGGGCGGTTGTGTCCGGCGTCGTGTTCGTCGCGTTGACTTGCTACGTGTCACGGCTCTGGAGATGTGGGGTGTCCTGATCGAGGGTGGTTTTTTAAAGGTCTGAAAAGAAGGTGCCCGTTGTGGTGGTGGTGGAGTTTTGGGGGGTGACTCCGGTTCCCAGTCGGCTTCCCAAGAAGGTAGTCGGGCCGACTCGGCGATTGCTGGGTTCGCTGCATAAAGGCCCAGCGGTGGGGTTCCCCACCAATTCCTGTGGTACATGCATGTCTTTCAAGCCTTGAGCGAAGACCTCCCATCCTCGAGGATCCGTGTGCGACCTGCGTTGACGCATCAGGTCATTCACTAAATCCGTCATGTGGGTCCCCGGGACCACCTGATTCTGTACCAGGAGTTCGCCTTTATCATTCCAAGTCATGTTAGGATTCTGTTTCATCCGTTGTAATACCAGGCCAGCTTGTTTCTTGAACGAGGCAGGTACACTCTTCAGCACTTCGTCTTCCACCCACTGTGGGGCTGTGGGTGGTACCCCTGGTAATGGCGGCTGTTGGAGCGGTGCTGAGGTCGGCGGTGTGTCACGTGGTGGTGGTGGTGGTGGTGGTGGTGGGGTAGAGAGGGTTTTGCATTGGTCCATGAACGTCATGTACCGTTGAAGCGTCTCATTGTACCGTTGTACTTTCTCACTGTCGCTTAACCCCGGTCTCTGTAAAATCTGTTGCATCTCTCCATCGAGGGTGTTTATGGTCTTCACCGTAGGTGGGACAGGGTAGGGCGATTGGAGGTTTTGAAGGAATCGTGGTTCGACGAGCACCATTTTTTTCGTGTGGTTCATTGTCGGCCGAAGAGTCCACCCAATACTGGACCCAACACGGAAGCGGCCAACGGTGCTAAGATGGCCCCGAGAAAGCCGCCTTTCTGTAACACCTTTTTCTTTTGTGTTTGAGGGACCCGCTTCTGGACTAAGGTTCGGAGACCTGTCTTATGCTTGGCCAACTTGGTCTTCTGAGCCGGAGTCAGTGGTACGTTGCCTTTTAACAGGTTGTACCCGATCTCGCACAGACAGCGTACAAGGTCAGGGTCCGCACCGCGTACAATGGTTCGGACTAACTCGGGTGGGGCCGTCTTCAATACACGGAGCGTGGGAGCGTGCTTCCGTACTCGCGCAGACATCATGTACAACTAATGCTAGAACCCACAACTCTGCCCTTTTTATCCATCTCAGAGAACAGAGACAAAGTCAACCCTGCTGTGGTATTCACTCTTTTCATTATCCCCATCATCAAACACACAGACCCCAGCTGGGGGAGCCATTGTGGGTGTGTTTACATTATTTTTGCATGTACACGTGGTGGGCCTCTCCGGGAAAGATACCGGTCCATAGTCGAAGGTGCTCGGGGGTGGCTTGCTTGAGGTCGAAGAGCGTATACCCGTGCTGAGGAGTTGTGGCATCTTTAAAGGCTTCCAACGCAAACGGTGTGCGGCCGGGATACATCTGTCTCGCCAGGTGCAGCAGTTGAGTGGTATCTCTCGGGTTTTTGAAGACCACCAGGTAGTGGGCATTTAAGCTGATGTTCCGATGTTCTTTGTTTTTACTGAACAGATTCTGCACAATGTAGATGATGCTAAGCCGTCGATGATGGCTGCCTTTGGTAAAGAGTTGGGTGACCCGCGCATTCGTCTCCGCCATGAGATCATCCAGAACCACCAAGGTGTCGGGTTCCAAATCGGCCAGATTGGGTAGGCCTTTCACGAACGTGATATGGGGCATTGCTGCATACGCTGCCTGCCATTCTCCGTAACACCACACGACTCGGGCAATAGGTGGGGTGATCATGCTGTCGGCGTGTTGAAGGAGCTTCCGGACGAAGTGCGTTTTGCCGGAACCCGTCGGTCCTGCGATGACGCAAGTGAAGGGATGCTGCCACCGAGGGTCCATGGTTGGAGGTGTATTCGTTGTCGTGGTAACCCGCTCTTGTAAATTTGGTACGAGTGAACTGGAGCGGTGGGTACAACGTCGGTCGTCGTAGTCTGTTCACTGTCAGGGATGGTGCTGGGGGCGGGTACAACGTCGGTGGTCGTTGTCTGTTCACTGGGAGGGATGAAATCTGGTGGGTCTTCAGACGTAGTGGGTGTTCTTGGTGTAGGTGTAGAGCTTGGTGTGGAGCTCGACGTGGCTTGTACACGGGGTGTGGTGGTGGTGACTGGGCTCGATACGAGGTTGACTGTTGCTCTCTGTAGACCGGTTTCACTGATGGCTGACGTTCTCAATTGGTTAAGTTCCGTTTTCAAAATCTGCTCCACCGTGTAGTAGTCTTGCTGTGTTTTTACGACAGGCTGTAATTCCGTCTCGTAAAACGTCCCTAGCAACGGTTCCCCTTGGAGATCTTCCAGTTCATAGACTCGCTGCTGTCGTGGTAGGCGCCGTTTAATCAGGAAGTGCTCATCGCTCCACTTGGTCAAGTAACTTTTCTCGAACTTGCCCTTGACTTTACTGATCCGTACAGGGTCCCCGACCTTGTACACCGCCTTCGTCGTTCGCTGCGATGGCCTGGGGTACAAGACACGCCGGACTTGGGCTTCATTGCGTTGGGTCACGGTAATGGGGGCTCTCTCTATACTCCGATGATAGGCTCGATTGTAACCCCTCACAAGTTTTGGGAGAACATCGATGTACCGCCTTGTATTCTTATAGGTGAAATATTTATACATACGGCCTTTGAATGTCCTGTTGAACCTTTCCACCACGGAAGCCTTGGTCTCGTTGTGTACGTATGGAAGAAAAACACCTTCTGTTTCTTGAGAAAGGCATGGAACGGTCTGTTGAGGAATTCCGTGCCTTCGTCGGTTTGCAAAAACAAAGGTTTGCGCCCGGTCTTGAAGATGTCTTTGAACGCCGCTATGAGATTTGCCCCCGTTTTCGTCCGGATGGGTACCACCCACGCATACTTGGATAGGATATCGATGCACGTCAAGATATACCGATTCCCATCGTTGTGTTCGGCAAAGGCGCTCATATCGACCAAATCCGCTTGCCACTGGGCATCTATTCCTCCCACGATGACCCGGTTCCGTAGAAAATGGCGACGGACAGCCCGATGTAAGGTATAGGTGTCTTGTCTTCTTAAGCAATCTCGGACTTGGGCACGTTGTATCCCCTGGGGTTTGGCCGCTCGATAGAGAGCCGACAATGCACTGTAGGCCGCCGGACTGTCGGGACTGTAGTATAAGTTATCCAACACCTTCTCCCAGCGTTTCATGGTGACAAAATGATGATGCACCCTGGCTCTATCGTTTATTTATAACGGGTATATCTTGGGTCGGAGTTTCTTTCTGATTTTCTTCATGGGCTTTCACAGTGTCCATGGTAAATGACCAGTCCAACTCGTCTGATGACCGCTTGATAAGCACTTGATCCACATCTACCACGGCATCTTCCAATGCAGACCATAGATCAGGGTGAAGGGTAAAATGCACTGTACCTCCATCTAGCCGAGCCAGTTGAGCAAAGAAAGGGCCGCGTCGGATGTACACATCGTGACACAAGTGGATGAGGTCGCCGTCCAGTTCACCAGACAACACCCGTTTGAATTTGGTCCAGCCCTCTCGGGACAGACGAATGCGAGCCGGGCACGGTTGTGTAGGATGCGCATCACAGATGTCTCCCACCTCCTCCATGATATCGACCTTATCCGCATACACGTGCAGGAAAACCTCCGGGGGCAAGCTGAGATACGCCAGTATTATATGCTCCGCCATGGTCAGTACGTGAATGGTACCAGAGTTGACTGTCTCTCGTATTTATAGGGAGAACCCCGTGAGATCAAAGGATCAGGTGGTCATATCACTGGGCTGACTGAGTCTAGCCGGGTAATCAATGGCATCGTCGTCTGGTTCATGGCTAGACAGTTGTTCATCGGGTTCTGCCGCCGATTCTCTCAGGGCACGAGCCCAGTCCAACTCGTCTGATGACCGCTCGTCCGGTGTAAACAGCTGGTCCACGATAGGCACCACTTTCTCGAAGGCTGTCCACAGATCGGGGTCTAGGGTGAAGCTTCGCGTAGGGTCTTGGTAGCGGCCCAGACGTGGGAAGAAGGGTCCACGGTATACGTAGATGGCATTGTCTATGTGGATGACGTGTCCATCGAGCTCGCCGCTCAACACCCGTTTAAATTTGGTCCAGCCGTCACGGTGTAGCGTAACCGTATTCGATACGGTCTCAGCGGGCGACCAGCAAACATCTCCACGGTCTTCCACGAGGGTGACTTTATCTTCATAGACGTGTAACCCCACCCGGGGTGTAAGGGGAAGGATGGCTCGTAGGATGGGTGACATGCTTGACCCAATGACGATCGGTGAATGACACACACTCTGTCTGACCCTCGTATTTATAGTCCCACTGTCAATACCACAGCGCCAGGGTCAATAGGGCACAGACTATTGTGAGGCCAACCAGCCGTCGCTGGTTCCGGCGTGAGCGCTCGTGGTCCATAGCCCGAGCATCAAGGATGGCTGTCATAGTCCAGTAGTGGTGAGTGATGGCACACCTCTCCATCGAGTGCACTCTGTCGAGGACCGCTTCTGTGAACTCGTTCAGGATCTGGCGTCGCCCCTCGTTGTCGTCGCCATCTGCAAACATGGACCGGACCACTGCTCGGTAACCCGTGAGCGAATTCACCACGGTGGCATGCTGTAAAATGCGAGTCGCATAGGGCTGGATCTCCGTCATGGCTCTGCAACCGTAGAAATGAAGGTGTGGGATCCAGAGAGACGTGTTTTATAGACCAGGTCACACATGCGCGCCTAGACGTCGGGTGTAGTCCGTGATACGTACTATTCTGATGGGTTAGTGCAAAAAAGAGAGCAACAACAACAACACAGATTACAGATCAATCCCTTTATTATGCGTGAACATCATAGAAATGCATGTACTGACCTGTCTGTGGGGTTTTCCACAATGGCGGTCACCTTCCGCCATTAGCCGCCATTAGCCGCCATTTTCCCACAATGGCGGCCACCTTCCGCCATTAGCCGCCATTATCCGCCATTTTCCAACAATGGCGGTCAGACAAGTCTGGACATGTCCAAAGGTCACGCTCCATTCACCCAAACCGGAAGTGACGTCATTTTTACATCCGGGCACTTTGCGTCTGCGCCTGCATTGAGGTATGTATGAGGGTCTTCATGCGCACGCGCGCAATGCGGCTCAGTCGTACACCAGTACACCAGTCTTGATCCTCGACTTGGGGTAGAGTGTGCTAAAAATAGATTACCAGCTAGCGTGCTATAACAGGGAAGCGGCCTTGCCGTTTCATCAGACACTCTGTCAACCACCAAGATGTTCACTTGCACAACTTGCCAGAAGCAGTTTACTCGTCTAGATAATTTACGACGCCACGAGGCCTCCACTCACAACGATGCACGGTATACTTGTATAACCTGCGCACGGTCATTTAATCGGGATGATCAGTTAATGCGCCACGAACGTTCAATTCATGGGCCACCCAAGCGTCCATGCGAGGATTGTGGTCAACTCTTCAAACGACGCAGTCAGTTGCTGCGACACCAACGGTTGATTCATGCCCCGGTACAGAGTCATACGCCTGACAACATCGAACATTTTCTGGGCGATTCCACCAAGATGTTCACTTGCACAATTTGTCAGAGGCAGTTTACTCGTCTAGATAATTTACGACGCCACGAGGCCTCCACCCACAACGATGCACGGTATACTTGTATAACCTGCGCAGGGTCATTTAATCGGGAGGATCAGTTACTGCGCCACGAACGTTCAATTCATGGGCGACGCAAGCGTCCATGCGAGGATTGTGGTCAACTCTTCAAACGACGCAGTCAGTTAAGACGGCATCAGCGTTTGATTCATGGTCCGTCTCTACGGTTTGAGCGACAACTTCCTACTGAAGAGGAGCCGCGGAAGATCAGACCCAGTGAAGATAAGCCCGGGGAGACGAACGCCAATGGTGATGCGATGAAGGAGAGCCCGCCTATACCCACAGTTCAGAAGAGCCTGGATATCCAGCCGGACCCCAGCGTTACGGTTTCGAGTGATACGACTGACAACATCGAACATTTTCTGGGCGATCTCTTACAGGACAACCATCCAGTGAGTGACATCGATCGGCGCCATTGGTCCATGACACGGCACTGTTTCCACCCTCATGGCCCTATTCAAGATATTTACAATTTTCCACTGACCAACCGCACCCGTCTACGCAGCTACGTGGAAGCCATCTTCAAAGATCAAACTACGGCCTTCAAATTGAATGTCGCTTTCGGGTACATCTTACGTCACAAAAAGACGGGCCAGTTACGGTATTATTATCCCGGCAATAATATCTATGCGTCTGACCAGCCGTTCACCATCATTAACCAGAGGTCACTAGAGACGATGCTGGAGATACTGGACACCGTGGATGCCTTGAGATGGGCACATCGTCAACACCCCAACATACAATGGGTGGTAGAGAGGGTAACCAATATCACGTTTTTCCTGACCAAGCTGACCGACCACCGCCATCGGTTGAATGCGTCACCTGCGCACTGATGAATACCATAACATGCCGCACATACTCTCTATGTCTACATGCTGATCGTTGACTTGAGCTCAGTAAACACTTGTACCTAATGTGACGGTGCGTTAAATAATAAAACATGGTGTTTGATATTTCAATTTGTTTTGCTGTGAACATACTAAACATACCCAGGGCGGCTCCCCCAGCCTGGGTATGATGTAACATTGGGGATAATAAAATATATAAACATTGCTGAATTTGTTGTTATTCACGACAACCGCTATCCGATTGTATAATACAGAATAAATAATGCATAAATGCCCAATGTGGAGATTCAGTCAAACTGAAATCAGTGGTGTAGGATGGGGCCAAAATGTAACCCATCAAGGTTAGAATGCAAGAGCACTATAGTAAAATAGAGAGCCAATGAAATCAGCCCACAGACCAAGTACGTGTTTTGGTCTAGGTTTGGAGCGGGCATTTCATTGAGGTGCGTGTATACGGTGAGTGAAGAGACTCGTCCAACACGTATAGATTAAGTTTATGACTATAAGTTCTATGTATTCTCCGAACCTTGCCGAAAGGAAGACCGTTTGACCTGGAGGTGACCTTTGACCTTTTGACCCGCGCGCGCGCGCACTGCCGGTGATGACGCGCGTGCGCGCGCGCTCGCGCTGGGGGGCCGGGGCGGGCCGCGCCGGGAAAAACCCCGGAGGTTGAACATACGGACGTGTAAGGGGAAAAATTGGAACTCTTCTATGTTTGGAGGTAGTTTTAGTGAAAAACCCGGAAGTGACGTCACAACCCCCACGTGACCTGCGCAAGCATGGACTAATATTTAACACCGTTTAAAAGCTATACGATAATGCAGGATAAGCATTATTCATTTACGTTTACATTTTCTTCGTCGATAGTGGCAGAGCTCATTCATGGAATGGCGGCAGTAGTATAGTCTCCGCATCTAATCCCGCATTTTGGGGGAGATAACTCTTGGTGGCGTTGTTTCTTAAGAGACCAAAAACTACCTCCAACACAGAAGAGTTCCAATCTAGGGGGAGGTAACTCTGGGTCACTATAGTTCCGGCAAAGGGCCCCTGGGCACGTATTCTTTCGCGGTGATGCGGCCTGGCGGTAATGCGGTCGCGGAAGAAAGCTTCCGCGGAGAAAAAGTAGTCCCCAGATTTCAAATACGCTGCATGGTCCGATTGGGTCGAGTGAGGTATCAAAGTGAAGCATTCGTGAAGAGGCATCCAGTCATGGGTGGGTGTATGTAAAATTAGGATTTTTCCCGAAAATATAGAAAGCGGAACACGGACTTTGCCCCTAAAATAGGGGAAAACACCTATCAACCCTAGACAAAAGGGCTAATATCGGTCCCCGGGCTTATTGGGACCTCCCAATCAAGTCAATGGGGTGGGTGCGTGTAAAATTAGGATTTTTTCCCGAAAATATAAAAAGCGGAACACGGACTTTACCCCTAAAATAGGGGAAAACACCTATCAACCCTAGC
The DNA here is from genome assembly GCA_036873755.1 of Hanleya hanleyi. Taxonomy (NCBI): domain Eukaryota; kingdom Metazoa; phylum Mollusca; class Polyplacophora; order Lepidopleurida; family Hanleyidae; genus Hanleya; species Hanleya hanleyi. The sequence goes on from JAVTVY010006516.1 coordinate 33,131, forward strand.
CAAAAGGGCTAATATCGGTCCCCGGGTTTATCGGGGCCTGCCTATCAAGTCAATGGGGTGGGTGCGTGTAAAATTAGGATTTTCCCCCGAAAATATAAAAAGCGGAACACGGACTTTGCCCCTACAATAGGGGAAAACACCTGTCAACCCTAGACAAAAGGGCTAATATCGGTCCCCGGGCTTATTGGGACCTCCCAATTAAGTCAATGGGGTGGGTGCGTGTAAAATTAGGATTTTTTCCCGAAAATATAAAAAGCGAAACACGGACTTTACCCCTAAAATAGGGGAAAACACCTATCAACCCTGGCCAAAAGGGCTAATATCGGTCCCCGGGCTTATCGGGGCCTGCCTATCAAGTCAATGGGGTGGGTGCGTGTAAAATTAGGATTTTTCCCCGAAAATATAAAAAGCGGAACACGGACTTTACCCCTAAAATAGGGGAAAACTCCTATCAACTCTAGCCAAAAGGGCTAATATCGATCCCCGGGCTTTTTTTTCTGAAAATATAAAAAGCGGAACACGGACTTTACCCCTACAATATGGGTCTGTATAATACAATATAAGGGAAAATGCCTGTATGGGGTATGGGGATGGTCAATTTTTTTCGTGGGCTTTACTATGGCTTGTGGGGTCTCGTTTTTCTCGTCTCGCCAAGAAAATGACAATGGAAAGGGTCCCGGAGCGAATCGGTGAAATTTTTGGGAAAAGTCAGCGAGGTCTGTATATAGGTTCATACTGGCTATATGAGGGGAGGGGTGGTCAATTTTTTTTGTGGGCTTTACTATGGGTTGTGGGGTCTCGTTTTTCTCGTCTCGCCGAGAAAAACACAATGGGAGGGGTCCCGGAGCGAAGCGGTGAAATTTTTGGAAAAAGTCACCGAGGTCTGTATATAGGCCTATAGGCTGGCTATGGGGGGTATAGGTCCAAACTGGAAAATTCACACACGTTCATTGTGATATGGGTTGTTTGGTCTTGTTTTTCACGTCTCGTCATTTAGAACACGATGAGAAGGGTCCCGGAGCGAAACGGTGAATTTTTTGGAAAAGTACCATACAGCCCATATAGCTCCATACTGGCTATATGGGGGTATAGGTTCAACCTGGGAAATTCACACACGTTCATTGTCATATGGGTTGTCTGGATTTGTTTTTCACGTCTCGTCATTTAGAACACGATGGGAAGGGTTTCGAAGCGAAACTTCGAGGCCTGGGTAAGCCCATAGGCCTATACTGCATGGCTATGGGGTATAGGCCCATACGGGGTGGACGTTTTGGGGTCTAGGTGAGCCCCTAATGATCCTATGGTGTCGTATGAGATCTTATTTTGAAGCTCTCGTGGAGGAGCATCCGACTGGACTAATAGTTCGTCCGTTTTCAATATTCTGCGCATGCGCAGTCTGGCCCGTATTATAGAAAGTAGGCATTTTGGGGGTGTGTGGGTGTGTGTTTGGGGTAGAGATGGACCGCTATGGGTCCGAATGGGTCGTGGAAGGTGTCAAAGTGAAGCTTGTGTGGGGTAGAGTCAGAATGGCGTGTTTTTAAAATGCAAGTCGCGTCAATCTATGCATGCGCAGTTGGTTGTAGTAAGTCAAGTGGCCATTTTGGGGCAGTGCAAGAAGGTATTTGGTGTCGAGATGGACCATCCTTGGTCCGATAGTGTCGTGGGAGGTGTTATCTTCGGGTTTCACTAAAACTACCTTCGAACACAGAAGAGTTCCAATGTTCCCCTTAGCATATCGGTCCCCGGGCTTATCGGGGCCAATCATAGTTACGCCTTAACGCTCTAACATAACGCCTTGACACCATGATATAGACCGGAGAGAGAACAACAACAACAACAAGGATGACACTTGAGAGAACAACAACAACAACAAGTTTTTTTTCATATAGTTTATTTTCCCCAATGTTACATCATACCCACGCTGGGGGAGCCGCGTTGGGTATGTTTACAACTCAAAAAGACTCTTGCCCAATCAGAGGCCACCATTTGCATCTGTCCTATTCGTTCCTGTTCGTTAGATTCTTGTCCAATCAGAAGTCGCCATTTCAGAAAGTTCCATCTTTGCTCGGTGTGACCTAAGCGTCGTCGGGCAGGCCTGGATATTATTCCTGCAGCATGTCCTGAAACAGTTGTTTGCGCATTCTGATCGCATTTTCCAGGGCCTCGATGGGTGGTAAGTGACGCTTGGTCTTCAAGATGGACCTGTGCGTGGGGTCGCCTTTCATTTCAAGCGGTAGTAAGGTATACTTTTCCTGATGCGGGGGCGCATTTGGGTGTACGTCTGTTGTAAATTATCCTCTCCGGCGTCCTCGATCGCTGCAGCGTATGTATTGATAGCTGCTGTCACAATACGATCCCAGAAGGTAGGTTCTGCCTCACTTTCCACGGACGTAGGCTGACTATCTGAGGTCAAGCTCTCCGTATCACTAGATAGACTCTCAGCAATCTCTGTTTCGGTATCAGTCGATACACTCTCAGCAGTCTCTGTATCAGCATCCGCCTCAACGGACTCCTCAGAGTCTTCAATCCCATGTATATTTTTCTGGTGTCGCATCATATCGTAACGTCTGGTGAACGTGCATTCGCACTCAGAGCAAGTATAAGCCATGTTGACGGTTGAACGTCGACTGTGCGTGTTTTTGGAAATACGCTTGCTTTTATAGACAGTAACGCCCATCAACGCTTAGCTTAACGCTTCAACGCCCTGGTGAATTAGCTCAGAAGCTCTGATTTCCATGGAATTGACACCAATTCATCGAAATGCAGTGACGCCCGTCAACGCCCGTCGTTACGCCTTAACGCCCGTCTCAACGCCTTAACACACTTTCTTAACGCTTTAACGTCGTTTAATGATGCGTTCGAACAAATGTTTCTTTTGTGCTATTGCTCTGACATACGCCGCTTTCCAGTTCATGCCCGAGGTTTTCAACATCGACGCTGTTCTTTCAATTTCCATATGGACTGGGTCCTTATCCAACAATTTCATATGGGTCACGAGGTCGACATACCGCTGACGTAAAGCCCGTCGTAGTCTGGGTGCCAATCTGTTATGGGCTAAAATTGCGGCTTCCTCTTTCGAATACCCTTTGCGTTGAAACTTGTTTTCTGTGACCCTCAACGTCTTGCCCATCTCGGCGTTCATACTTTCTTTGAACACATCCTTCCATAGCCTCGAGTTCACATTATGTTCATTCCCTTGTACGGGTTTGAGTTGGTCCTTCACGGTTGGGTGATATTCCGGGACTGATGGTATGAAGGGACCCCGCTGTATGGGGGTGGGTTGCTGCCGCTGCTCTACCAGCTGTGGACTCGGTGGATGGTGTCGGGGTATATGACGTTGCGGTGATCCCTCGCCGGGTAGCAGGTGGGTCGTCAACCGGCGATCTTCGGGGGTATGGCTTTTAAATCTACGAATAGGTAGCCGTACGGACGACTTGTTGCCCCTTGAAACGCCTGCATGAAATGGTAGATGTTCTGAGGATAAATTCGACTACCAAACACACGGATTTGTGCTCTGTCAATGGGATTGGAGAACAACACAAAGTATTGGCAGTTCAAGGCAATATCTCTGGACGCCTTCCCTTGAGGAAAGTGATTCTGGGTCAAATAGATGACGGACAGATTCCTATGATGGGATCCTTTAGTAAACAAGTCGGCAACGTGTGAATTGTCCTTGGCCGCACTCATCAGATCATCTAGCACTACCACGTTGGTTTGCTCGGGGTCAAAGTAATACGGCTCGTCTATGTCGTGAGGAATCCCTGGGACGAAACTCGCATTCTGTAATCGCGTAGTTTCGTAGGCGGGCTGCCATTGGCTATAACACGAAACAACATGTGTCGGAGCTGGGGTTGCCACACCTTCCACTAAGAACTTCATCACCCAGGACGTCTTTCCACATGCCGTAGGGCCGCTCACCGTCATCGTATAGGGATGCTCTACTGCACTTGTTGGACCTATAGCGAGACTCGGCGGTGTCTCTTGGTTGTTTGCCTTGAATGTGCCTGAGCATACTATCGCGACGAGAGAAGGTTCTCTGACAGAACGTACACGTACACGACATGTTAATCTGTCGACCAATACATAAGGACTGATGAGGGGCACATGTTCATTCTTATATGTACAGACACAACCACCAACACCACCACCACACACTACCACCACACACACACACACCACCACCACCACATTCCACCACCACCACCGCCACCACCGGGCGTTGACGGGCGTCAACGCCCGGTGGTGGTGGTGGGAGCTCCCGTGTGGCAGAGTTCTTGGATCGGAGCTCTTGGAGCTCAAAGCCTGTGGAGCTCAGAGCTCGGAAGTGACATTTGCATATGACCTCTGTGAGGTCACTTCCGCTTCCGTTCACGTGACCGGAACTGACCTTTGACCCCTGCGCGCAATTTTTATCCGGTATTGTTAGCGCGCGCAGGGGTCAAGGTCAGTTCCGATCACGTGAACGGAAGCGGAAGTGACCTCACAGAGGTCATATGCAAATGTCACTTCCGAGCTCTGAGCTCCACAGGCTTTGAGCTCCAAGAGCTCCGATCCAAGAACTCTGCCACACGGGAGCTCCCACCACCACCACCGGGCGTTGACGCCCGTCAACGCCCGGTGGTGGCGGTGGTGGTGGTGGTGGAATGTGGTGGTGGTGGTGTGTGTGTGTGTGGTGGTAGTGTGTGGTGTTGGTGTTGGTGGTGGTGTCTGTACATATAAGAATGAACATGTGTCCCTCATCAGTCCTTATGTATTGGTCGACAGATCAACATGTCGTGCACGTGTACGTTCTGTCAGAGAACCTTCTCTCGTCGCGATAGTATGCTCAGGCACATTCAAGGCAAACACAACCAAGAGACACCGCCGAGTCCCGCTATAGGTCCAACAAGTGCAGTAGAGCATCCCTATACGACGATGGTGAGCGGCCCTACGGCATGTGGAAAGACGTCCTGGGTGATGAAGTTCTTAGAGGAAGGTGTGGCAACCCCAGCTCCGACACGTGTTGTTTGTTGTTATAGTCAATGGCAGCCCGCCTACGAAACTACGCGATTACAGAATGTGAGTTTCGTCCCAGTGATTCCTCACGACATAGACGAACCGTATTACTTTGACCCCGAGCAAACCAACGTGGTAGTGCTAGATGATCTGATGAGTGGGGCCAAGGACAATTCACACGTTGCCGACTTGTTTACTAAAGGATCCCATCATAGGAATCTGTCCGTCATCTATTTGACCCAGAATCTCTTTCCTCAAGGGAAGGCGTCCAGAGATATTGCCTTGAACTGCCAATACTTTCTGTTGTTCTCCAATCCCATTGACAGAGCACAAATCCGTGTGTTTGGTAGTCGAATTTATCCTCAGAACATCGAGCATTTCATGCAGGCGTTTCAAGGGGCAACAAGTCGTCCGTACGGCTACCTATTCGTAGATTTAAAAGCCCATACCCCCGAAGATCGCCGGCTGACGACCCACCTGCTACCCGGCGAGGGATCACCGCAACGTCATATACCCCGACACCACCCACCGAGTCCACAGCTGGTAGAGCAGCGGCAGCAACCCACCCCCATACAGCGGGGTCCCTTCATACCATCAGTCCCGGAATATCACCCAACCGTGAAGGACCAACTCAAACCCGTACAAGGGAATGAACATGATGTGAACTCGAGGCTATGGAAGGATTTGTTCAAAGAAAGTATGAACGCCGAGATGGGCAAGACGTTGAGGGTCACAGAAAACAAGTTTCAACGCAAAGGGTATTCGAAAGAGGAAGCGCAATTTTAGCCATAACAGATTGGCACCCAGACTACGACGGGCTTTACGTCAGCGGTATGTCGACCTCGTGACCCATATGAAATTGTTGGATAAGGACCCAGTCCATATGGGAATTGAAAGAACAGCGTCGATGTTGAAAACCTCGGGCATGAACTGGAAAGCGGCGTATGTCAGAGCAATAGCACAAAATAAACATTTGTTCGAACGCATCATTAAACGACGTTAAAGCGTTAACTTGTGTTAAGGCGTTGAGACGGGCGTTAAGGCGTAACGACGGGCGTTGACGGGCGTCATTGCATTTCGATGAATTGGTGTCAATTCCATGGAAATCAGAGCTTCTGAGCTAATTCACCAGGGCGTTGAAGCGTTAAGCTAAGCGTTGATGGGCGTTACTGTCTATAAAAGCAAGCGTATTTCCAAAAACACGCACAGTCGACGATCAACGGTCAACATGGCTTATACTTGCTCTGAGTGCGAACGCACGTTCACCAGACGTTACGATATGATGCGACACCAGAAAAATATACATGGGATTGAAGACTCTGAGGAGTCCGTTGAGGCGGATGCTGATACAGAGACTGCTGAGTGTGTATCGACTGATACCGAAACAGAGATTGCTGAGAGTCTATCTAGTGATACGGAGAGCTTGACCTCAGATAGTCAGCCTACGTCCGTGGAAAGTGAGGCAGAACCTACCTTCTGGGATCGTATTGTGACAGCAGCTATCAATACATACGCTGCAGCGATCGAGAACGCCGGAGAGGATAATTTACAACAGACGTACACCCAAATGCGCCCCCGCATCAGGAAAACAGTCATGGCGATCTATGAACAGTATACCTTACTACCGCTTGAAATGAAAGGCGACCCCACGCACAGGTCCATCATGAAGACCAAGCGTCACTTGGAAGAGGCTATGGGGCTACCACCCATCGAAGCCCTGGAAAATGCGATCAGAATGCGCAAACAACTGTTTCAGGACATGCTGCCCGAAGAATATCCAGGCCTGCCCGACGACGCTTAGGTCACACCGAGCAAAGATGGAACTTTCTGAAATGGCGACTTCTGATTGGACAAGAATCTAACGGACAGGAACGAATAGGACAGATGCAAATGGTGGCCTCTGATTGGGCAAGTCTTTTTGAGT